>JAADYB010000112.1:0-40644 GCA_023338075.1 Phytopythium litorale
CACGTTCTCGGCCTCATCAGCGACTTCCTAGACTTCTCCGGCAGATGGACGATCCCGAAAGCTTGCGCTCGACCTGGAAGCCTCCCATTGCTGCGTCGACTGCTGCAAAGAGAGGAGAGCTCAGCTTCTCCGCTGGACCCGTTCTACCGTGACTGGATCGTCAACCGAGGTGTGTACGCGGCGGCGGAGCGCGGAGATCTGGTCGTCGTCAAGTGGCTCATGACCGAGTACTCGCCACGCACTGTCGTCACTCTCGGTGTGGAGTCGGCAGCGACCGGCGGACACCTTGACGTGCTCGAGTGGTTGTACGAGTGTGATGTTAACCATGGGACAGCGTTGTTTGGTCAGCGGGAGTTGCTGTTTGCAGCGAAGGCGGGTCACCTCGAGGTGCTTCAGTGGTTATACCGGACGAACAGGTTATCATCAGCATTGGACCTTGACTTCGTGGCGCCGGTAGCGTCTGTGAGCCGCAGTGTGGCGTGTCTGGAAGCTGCTGCCAGCCACGGTCATCTGCAGGTTGTGCGTTGGCTTGCGGATGAGATCGATCAAGTCGTTCGCAGCCAGTCTGCCAATGGGAATGCAATCCGCTCTCGCTCGTGGATGAGGATTGCAGGACACGGCCACCTCGAAGTGCTCGAGTATTTTGCTGCGCAAAAGTTTGAGTGGCTGAGAACGATCCCGTCGGCCGACGACATGCACGATGCCGCTGTGAACGGCCACTTCCACATCGTCAAGTGGCTGCATGGCGAGGGGGTTCTCGTTCAACAAGGGCGAGTCGACGTCATGGGGACGGCTGCCGCTTGCGGCGATCTGTCGATGCTCCAGTGGATGCACAAGACTGGACCTTTCGAAGTCAAACCGGACCTCTTAGCGAAGGCCGCGGGGAGCGGACATCTCGAAGTCGTGCAGTTCATCCACGAGCACTTCAGCGAGGGTCACAGCTTCACGAACAGCGCGATGGATGTGGCTGCCAAGGGAGGATATCTCGACATCGTTCAGTGGCTCCACAAGGCGCGATCGGAAGGCTGTACAAATGCGGCGATGGACATGGCGGCGGGGAACGGTCACCTTGAGGTTGTTCAGTGGCTACACACAAACCGATCGGAAGTATGTTGGGAAGTAGCGATGAACAGCGCTGCCACCAACGGCCACCTCGACGTTGTCCAGTGGCTTCACGCGAACCGATGGGAAGGATGTTGGGAAGCAGCGATGAATGGCGCTGCCGCCTACGGGCACCTCGACGTTGTTCAGTGGCTTCACACGAACCGATCGGAAGGATGCTCGGAAGCGGCGATGAATGGCGCTGCTGCCAACGGACACCTCGATGTTGTCCAGTGGCTGCACGTCAACCGATCGGAGGGCTGCACGACAAACGCGATGGATCACGCAGCACGGGGTGGTCATTTGGAGATCGTCAAGTGGCTTCACTCGAATCGCAATGAAGGATGCACGACGTCTGCGATGGATGAGGCGGCTGGCAATGGCCACCTCCACGTGGTCGAGTGGCTGCATCTGAATCGCTCTGAGGGTTGCACTGCCAGGGCCATGGACTCCGCTGCTAAGGGTGGTCACGTGAAAGTGGTGCAGTGGCTTCATGTGAACCGCGACGAGGGTTGCTCGACGCATGCAATGGACGCCGCCGTGCGAGGGTGCCACTTTGAGGTGATACTGTTCCTGCACGAGAACCGGTCCGAGGGTTGCTCGATTGCAGCGTATTCGAACGCAGTCTATGTGAACGACCTGGACATTCTCCGTTGGTTGGCTGCGCGCTATCCGCAGCATTTCAACCCCAGAGTGGCATTTGTCGCCTTTCGCGTGCTTCATAACGAGAGCAAGTTTGGCGTGATGGAGTGGCTGTTTCAAGCGTGCAGGCGAGCTGGCGCCCTTCCGATCGCGCCTCAGCGCAGTCGCTTGGGGGAAAATGGTGGTCAAGTCGCCGTCAGGGATCGAGGCGTTGGTTAAGGTTGAGGTCCCGCAAGGCTTGCGATCAGAAGGACGATCTGGGTTCGTCACTCCAACTTCCACCGCAGCGCTTAGATCTCCATCGGCGCCAACACAACAAGTCATCCGAGAGGGAGGCTAGTATTGCTACGGATTGATGTTTGCCCTCAGTTGTGTCTCTAAAGCATGCATTCGATCACGGCAATCTCGTTGAGCTGCGCCAAACAAGTATCGGTGCAACAACTCGTGGGAGTTGCAGCAGGTGGTCACGACGTCGTTGTATTCGTACCCTTTCATGTCGACCGAGGCATTCCCCGTTCCAGTGCTCCACCCCTTGCTCAGTCTTCACGCGCCACCTATTTCTTGACTCCTGCACGAATCCAGAGAGGACGGAGCAGAGTCGACGACTTGCATTGCGTCATCGACTGAGATGCGAATCGTATGCTACCAACAGAATAGGCGTGGTCACTCACCGCCTTGTCTTTGCTGGAACTGGACGATACCGAGAGCCTGCGCTCGCCCTTAGAGGCTTCCATTGTTGCATCGATCAAGGATTGAGCGCGGGGGCACTGCACAGAGCTCTGGATGTCGTACAGCGAGGTGTGAAGACGACAGCGAGTGGCACACATCTTGCTACTTCGACTGGCAGACACACTCTTGCTTTGACTGTTCAAATGTGACCTCGGGCGATGATTTCGGCAGCGGGGGGGCAGCACACAGTGCATTCGTGCGGCCCAGCGGCGCGATCAAAACCTGTCGGCTATCCCCGCGCAGCAATGCGTTACCATGCCAGCAACATTGGTCCCGATTCTACGCAGCAGCAGACGCCTTCAAGTCAACTGCACCACGATCATCTGCGCGTCTCGTGCTGGCTCAAGCAGGTGATGAACCGACCTATCCGTGCTTAACACCCTGGGAAGAACCCTCCAGTTGTCCACTCGACGAATTTGACAAGCATCGCGTTTGCTTGAGAACCACCTCCGAGATCGTGTCTGCAGCGAGTGAGAGCGGTCATCTGAACTCCGTGAAGATCTAGATGACGACTTGGTGCCTATTAACGACCCGTTCAACTGTTTGGTGTCGACAGCGGAACGCGGTCATCCCCAAATGCTCCAACGAGTGCTCAAGACTTGACGCATCCATGCCGACGTTTGTGTGGTGGTCATGGCCACAATGGCGGACACCTCGACATCGTGCGATGCATTTACGAGAACGCCAACAATCCCTTGGTCTTCACGATGAGCGTGATGAACAAGGTTGCTGTTTTCGGGACTTGAATGTGTCCGTGTCGTTCCAGGAGGGTCAAAACGAGGGCGACGACCGTCAGCACAGTCGACAATGCAGCATGATTTAGTCGTCTCGAGATGGTTGTGTTACTGTGCGAGCGTCACCTGGAGATTTCGAACACGCGGTGTCTGCCGATGACATGAAAGCTTTCCGAGACGCCGTGCGCGCTTTCGAGTCCACGCCTCTCAATGCCAATGCTCCAAGTCGTCGCCACGTCACCGTTGATATGGCGCTGATCGGGTGTCAAACACGACTCCTGGTTCATGCAGCACCAAAGTTGACGCGGTCGGTGAGGCGACAGATAGAACAGCACCTCGTTGCTCGTGGCACAAAGAGGAGCAACGTGGCGTGCCCAAAGCCTGCTTCGTCACCCAAGAGTTTGTCACGGCCCTGCCGACAATTTGACACCACCACCACCACCACCTTGGGTGCGCGTGGACATGCTTCGGCCGTGCCGTTACGACCGGTGTGATGCCCGGCCATGTGAACAGTCTCGCGCCAGCAGCACGAGAGGGAGCACCGTCCACGACCGCAAGAGGATCGCCATCTCCAACTGGATGAGCTCCGCTCCCGTTGTTGGCTCCACGATCTCAAGTGAACCCACCTTTGCTGGTCATTGCATCGCGTCGTTTCATTCGTTGAAAATACGCTCAGACGCGATTCGGATTCGACGAAACTGGAAACCCAACAGCTTCCTCGATTCGCATCTTCGACGCCAGGAATTGAAGGCGATGGCCGATGCCGAGGCGCTGTCGCTGCCTTCCCAGCGCTTGACGCCCTCCTTCCCGCCTCTAGACACCGTCACTGCCGTCATAAACCGCTGCAGTCAGTCGGTCGCGTCGCTACATCACGTTCTCGGCCTCATCAGCGACCTCCTAGACTTCTCCGGCAGATGGACGATCCCGAGAGCATGCGCTCGACCTGGAAGCCTCCTGTTGCTGCATCGACTGCTGCAAAGAGAGAACATCGCAACTTCTCTGCTGGACCCGTTCTACCGTGACTGGGTATTGAACCAAGGAGTGAATGTGGCGGCGGAGCGCGGAGATCTGGTCGTCGTCAAGTGGCTCATGACCGACTACTCGCCGCGCACCGTCGTCACTCTCGGTGTGGAGTCGGCAGCGACCGGCGGACACCTTGACGTGCTCGAGTGGTTGTACGAGTGTGATGTTAACCACGAGACAGCGCTGTTTGGCATGCGTGAGGCGCAATTGGCGGCGGAGCATGGCCACCTCTATACACTCCAGTGGCTTCGCGAGAAAGCATACGTGTCCCCGGCGTTGCAATCTGTCGTCCCGCAGAGTGCAGTGCATTCGGCGGCTTTGGATATCAAGTGTCTGGCCATCGCTGCGAGCTATGGACACTTGTCTGTAGTGCAGTGGCTGGCGCAGGAGATCAACCGCGACACCCAGGCTCTGGTTGCCAGTGACAACGTGCCGCGTGTGCACTCGCTCAACTTGGTGCACATCGCCGGCAGCGGCCACCTCGACGTTCTCGAGTGGCTTCATGCACAAGGGTTTTCCTGGCTAAATATGTCGCGAGGGCCAATCGCGATGCACGCCGTGGCTCGGCGAGGCTTCCTTGCCGTTGCTAAATGGTTGCTGGCAAATGATTTGTTTGGCGATGAAGGACGGATCACGTGCATGGAGGCCGCGACGGACAGAGGCGATCTCGAGATGCTCCAGTGGATGCACCAGACCGGACGCTTCACAGTAAACAGGAACATCATGGCCAGCGCCGCGTGTAGTGGCCGTCTCGACGTCGTCAGGTACATCCACACGAACTCCAGCGGCCCGATCTTCACAGATGAGGCTATGGATGGAGCGGCGGCGAATGGATACCTCGACATCGTCAAGTGGCTTCACGAGAACCGGTATGAAGGCTGTACGAAGGCGGCGATGGACAAAGCGGCTGCGCGCGGCCACCTGGAGGTCGTCCAGTGGCTCCATGCTAACCGGACAGAGGGCTGCACGACCAGAGCCATTGACGATGCTGCACACAACGGGCACCTGGAGGTCGTCAAGTGGCTGACATGGAACCGTTCCGAAAGTTGCACGACGAGTGCGATGAACGACGCTGCCGCCTCGAACCACCTCGAAGTCGTCCAGTGGCTCCACGCGAACAGGTCGGAAGGCTGCACGACGGATGCAATGGACGCCGCTGCGTGTTCGGGATGCCTCCAAGTGGTGCAGTGGCTACACGCGAACCGACCTGAGGGCTGCACGACCGAGGCGATGGATGGCGCGGCCCGAAGAGGCCATCTGGAGATCGTCAAGTGGCTCCACGCAAACCGCAGTGAAGGATGCACGACGGCTGCGATGGACGGCGCGGCTGGCAATGGCCACCTCGACGTGGTGCAATGGCTGCACTCCAACCGCACGGAAGGCTGCACCGCCGTCGCCATGGACTTTGCTGCGGACAGAGGTCGCCTACAAGTAGTGCGCTGGCTGCACTTCAACCGCTCGGAGGGCTGCTCGACGCACGCCATGGACGCCACCGCGCGGGACGACCACTTCGAGGCGCTGCTGTTCCTGCGCGAGCACCGCTCCGAGGGCTGCTCCCCCGGCGGGCTGCGCAGCGCCCTGCTCGCTGGCCACCTGCACGTCCTCCGGTGGCTGGCCGCCCGCTACCCGCAGGCGCTCGACCGCGAGGACCTGGCAGCGGCATGCCGAGGCCGACAGATCCAGCCGTTCATCACCGCGTGGCTCTTGGGCATCTGATAACACTTGTTTTTACGAAACGTGTACATTTTACGCGATACGTATTTACGCGCAGGCTTCAATGGCACACTGTACCGCTTTGTCGATGAACGTGGAATGACTGGTCACGCCAGTTCCAAAGCGCTCCAGCTTCCTCAGTCAGGCGGTCGCTCATTCCTCGACTCGAAGCGTCCGGCGTGGTGTCCGTGCTGCTCCTGCGTGTGTCTGTGTGTGCATCTGCGGTGCTGTGATGTGCTGCCAGGTGTCTGTTTGAGTTTTGTGCTGCTTTCGGTCCCCGGTGATGTTCCAATCTCTAGAATTACACTGACTGCAGTGATGACAACATATCCGGTTGAGGGGTCGCCGCCCAATGCGTATTGCGTCTCCTGCCTTGCCTGCCTGCGCGTGGAGAATGATGAGATCCTAGCTTTTTTTCAATAGGAAGTGCCGTCCGATCGATCAATGCATCATGACGACAACCAAAGCTGTCCGGCCCTCCCTGCGGGGGCCCTGAGACTCCACGTCGCGCGACTTTCATCTGCTCGTTGCATGTATCGCTTTCCAGCCACCCTCCGCGTCTAAAGGACTCTGGAGCATGCACCGCGCCATTCTGTCTTGATGGTTGCTGTCCACTGCCAACAACACACGCTTTGTGGACTACAGAGGCTGAAGCTTAACGATCGTGTTGAGCATATCGACAGGCAACGCTGCCCTCGCTTGCCTCACTCAGGCGTGGTACACGCTGTAGCTCTTGCGGTGGCGACGCTGCGCTGCCGCCGAGCCAGAGCCGCCCGTGGTGGCGGGCATCTCGCCGTCGTACAGGTCCGTGAGGTCCCCGAACTTGGACATGATGGCGTACGAGTCGTTGAAGCTGATGGCCGGCAGATCGTCCAGGCAGGTCGTGTTGATGGCGTCCAGCGCGCCGAGCTGCACGAACTGCGTCATGATGGACGGCCCGCAGTTGGTCGTGTCGTCGGGCGTCGTCGGCTGGAAGCCCGTGCCGTGCACGCCGTACTGGAACGTCACGAGCATCTTGCGGTCGCCCACGAGGTTCTCGTACTCGGTCAGCCCGCCCTCGCTGATGGTCTGGAAGTCCAGCTCGCCGTTGAACAGCAGCACGCTCGCGTTCTCCGGGATGGTGGCGAACTTTTGGAAGTACTCGTCCGTCTCGTACGTGAACGGCCCGACGGCGTCCAGCGCGTCCACGTCCGTGCTGGAGCTCCCAGCGAGCAGGTTGGAGCACGCCGGAGACGTATAGTCGCTCGTCATGAAGCAGTACCACGCGAACCCGCTGGCCATGTCGGTCGTGAAGACGCCCGACTGGTAGATGGCGTAGTCCTCATCCCACGACGGAGTCGGTTCGGTCCACATCTCGGACACCACGATGATCTGCTGGAGGAGAGGAGAGTTCTCTTCCACCTGGTCGTACGCCTCCAGTCTCCGCGCCGATGAGGATGACGAGGACGACGAGGACTCGTACGCAGCAGAGGATGACGCCGACTCGTACTCATCCGACGATGACGTCTCGTAGTCAGCAGAGGACGACGACTCGGGAATGTCGAGTGCCACGCGGAGGAACGGGATGTCAAAGTCGTCGCAGTGCGTCAGCCGGTAGAGGATGGCGGGCACGAGCGTGCGCATGGTCTGGTCCTTGATGTACGTGGCCTCGAAGACATAGCGCAGGAAGTCGGACGCGTGCGGGTAGTACGTGTTGCCCTCGGCGATGAGGTCGGCGCAGGCAGACTCGCCCGGCGCGGCGTTGTCCAGCGAGTCGTACAGCGCCAGCCAAGCGGCGGTCAGGTTGCCGTACTGCGCGAGCTCGTCCTCGAAGTACGAGCTGCACAGCTCGTCGGCCTCGCAGGCCTCGGCGAACCGCTGGCCAGAGTGCAACCGGTCAGGGTTGGTCGTCGAGAAGGACGGGTTGTCCTCGGGCACGATGCCGTCCAGGATGTACCCGCGCACGTTGGCAGGCGCCAAGTGGATGATGCGCTCCGTGAGCAGCGTGCCGTAGCTGACGCCGTAGATGAAGGCGTCCTGGCCGTCGTCCGCGAGCTGCTCCACGAGGAACGCCACGTCCTTGGCGGCGCTCGTGACGGAGAAGGCCTCGAAGTGGCCGTCGATCTGGAAGGACACGTCCGAGAGGCACGCTGGGATCTCACTCGGCGAGATCTCGGACCCGCCAGGACTCGTGGACGCGAACGCCTGCGCGGCGTCGCACTCGAGGAAGAAGCTGCGTCCCGTGCCGCGGTGGTCCATCGTGTACAGGTCGAGCGTGCCGGCCGCCGTCCCGTTGAAGTACTCGATGTAGCTGTCCACTGCAAGCGAGGCGCGCGTTAGCACTGGAGCATACGGCACCGCCAGAGACCAGGAGGAAGCGCGCGAGACGTACTGACGGAGGAGGACCCGCCCGGGCCGCCCTGCAGGAACCAGACGGCCTTGGTGGGCTCGCCGTCGGCGCTGGCGGCCACGGCGGGCAGTCGGCGGACGAACAGGTCGATGGTCTTGTCGCTCTCGCAGATGCCGTCCCAGCACAGCGGCACGCGCACCTCGGCGCACTCGAACGGCACGGGCAGCGCGTCCTCCAGACCCTGCTCGTCCGTCTTGCTGCATGGGTACCAGCCGTTGATGGTCAGCTCGCCGTCCCAGGCCGAGGCCGAGGAGGCCGAGGAGGCTGCCGCCGCCGTGGCGGACGCCAGGAAGCAGGCGCCGGCTGGGAGGAGAGCGTGGAGACGCATTGGAGAGCGGTCGGTCGGGAAGTGGGCGTCGCGCGGCCAGTCGGGAAGTGAGGCGGAGCGCCGGCACGGCGTTAATCGGTCATGCGTGTCATTGATCGATGATCATCAGCGTGGGTGAACTTGCCAGTGGGTACACCTGATATATTACGTGTAGCTGTCGAAGTGATATTCAGTTTCGCTTGATAGTGCTGTCAGACTCCCTTTGGAAACGAATCGACTGCGCTATATTGTGGATATGGATGCTGAGCTTTTGGTAAATCAGTGCGTTGTGCTGACACCCGGGTTATATCAGCCGAGGCGCACGTGGCCCAGCTGCTCGCAGGTGTAACGGGAGCAAGAAGAAATCGCGAACGGACGGATAGGTGGAGGCGCTTCGTACAGAACGCGCCTTCAGCTCCGGGCAGGCGCACAGCTTGCAGTGCTCCAGCAGCGGCGTCGCCGTGGCAATCACGTGATGATCGCTGTGGCTAAGATGTGGGCCGAGTACTGATGTAGCGCCGGCGATCTGATCGACGACCTGATCGCACGATAAAAACCTCGTCAAGCCCATCCTTTGTCCCTCGCTAAGGTATCCACACATCCCCTCTCCAGTTTGATTCGGCATCAATCGCAACCTAGTCGAGAGGTTTCCTCTCTTTCGTGAGGTTTTTCCCCGCCACACTCGTCGTTCCTCGCACAGAGTGACGGTCGCCTTCCTTCTCTTCCGGTCAACTGGGCGAACAAGCAACAAGCGCGCAGTCGACACCAAGCCGAGGCCGAGCCACCGACCGGTTCCCGCCGCTCCCCCGCGCTCCCCCCAGTCCCCGCGGCAGCATGGCCGAGTCGGGCAAGGCGCGAGAGGTCAAGGTGGTGCTGCTGGGCGACACGGGCGTGGGCAAGTCCTCGCTCGTGCTGCGCTTCGTGACCAACAACTTCCGGCCGTACTCCGAGTCGACCATCGGCGCGTCCTTCATGTCCAAGATGATCGTCGTCAACGACACGCCCATCAAGTACCAGATTTGGGACACGGCCGGCCAGGAGAAGGTAGCCTGGCGCCAGAGGCTCTCGCGCAGCCATGCCCGCCGCCACCTGTGCGCCGCGACGAACCTAACGCTTGCCTTGGCTTGTGCATGCGCTGCAGTACCACAGCCTGGCGCCCATGTACTACCGCGGCGCGGCCGCCGCCATCGTCGTGTACGATATCACCCGCAAGGTAAGCGTCCGTGCGGTCGGCGGGGAAGGGGGAGCTGGTCTTGCAGCGGTAGCTGACGAGACGTGCGTGGTGTGGCGGAGCAGCAATCGCTGACAACGCTCAAGAACTGGGTCAAGGAGCTCAAGCAGCTCGGGCCGGACAACATTGTGATTGCCATCGCGGGCAACAAGAGCGACCTGGAGGAGAAGCGGGTGCGTCCCGCGCGGCGCACGACGGGTGTGCGATGTGTCGTGGAGCGTTCTACAGACTCACGCCCTGGCTGCGTGTGATACCAGGAGGTGACGGCGTCGCAGGCGCGCGCGTACGCGGAGGAGATCGGCGCGCTATTCATCGAGACGAGCGCCAAGGAGGACACGAACGTGTCGGACCTGTTCATCCAGATCAGCCAGGCGCTGCCCACGGCCTCGACCGAGAGCAACGCGCTGCCGGAGATCGTGGATCCCTACGGCGGCGGCAAGAAGAAGTCTGGCGGCTGCTGTTAGGCGGCGCCGCCGCACACGCCAATCGCCCGGCCGGCATCCCTCGCGCGCGGGACCCGAGTCGAGGAAGGCGACGCAGGAGGAGCGCCGCGGTGGCGAGGCGAGTCGGAACGAGACCCCTAAATTCATTTGTGGTCGTGTTGGTCGGTCGTTGGCTTTCGTGGACCGATCGGTCGGCCGGTCACCAGTCGCGGAGCTGCCGCTTGATCTCCCGCTCGCTGTCGCGCTTGCGGTTGTCCACCTGGCTCTGCTTGTGGCACGCCGCGAGGATCACCTTGATCCAGCCCGTGCTGCCGACCTCCAGCCGCATGGGGATCTGGCGCGGGCCACGGATGCCGTCAGCTCGTGCAGCGCAGACGCGGAGGACACAGGTGCCTGCCTTACCAGCTGCGCGTTCGGGTGCGTCATGAACTCCTCGAGCTTCTTGAGCTCGGACCGGTTGGCCAGCAGCTTGCGCACGCGCATGGCCTCCGGCCGGCCGATCAGCCCGTTGCGCCACACTGCTCGCCGCCATCACCCAGTGCGTGAGCGCCCCGCATGCATCCCGCCCAGAGCAGGTAGCCGATTGATCGATCGGTCATTGACGCACCTGGGATGTGCAGCTGGTGCAGGAACAGCTCGTGCTTGTAGAACTCGGCGAAGGCGGCCGACAGGTCCCCGTGGCGCGCGCGCAGCGCCTTGACCTCGGACGGCTGCAGCACGATCCCGAGGCTCCACTCGCGCTGCACCTCGAACGCCTTGCCGCCCACCTTGCGCAGGAAGTTGTGGTTGCGGATCAGCAGCTGGATCGGGAAGTCCCGCAGCCCGCGCGCGCCTGCGGTCACCAGAGGACGCCCAGCGGCCGGCAGCGCCCGAGCGGGCGGACGGGCCATCGGCAAGGTGTTCGCGCCGGTTGGAGCGGCCGCGAGGCCCTGCAGCAGGCAGCCACCCAGCCGCCGCCCAGCCGCCGCACGCGCCACCAGCAGCGCCATTTTGGTTCTTGACACGGTCGCTCGGGACGGGGTTACGCCACCCAAATCAGATACTGTAACCTTACCCAAACTACAGAAATTTGGGTCGTTGCATGTCCTTTCCAGCTGAGGAATGGTGCACTCACTGGACCGGAGTGGAGGCATGCGGCGCGGCGGAGGCGGCGGTCGCGGCGCGCGTGCGGCGCTCACAGGCGGCGGACGGGCGGGCGGACGGACGGGCGACGGAGCGGACGACGGAGCGGACGCTCTGGCGGTGCTGGCGGCGGGCGGCGGGGGGCTGTCGCAGGCGCAGATCATCCAGGAGCAGGCGGCGGCGATCGCTGAGCTGGAGGACGCGGCGGCGCGCGCGGCCGAGTACAAGCAGGCGGCCAAGACGCGGCTCAAGGAGGCGGCGCAGCGCCTGCGCGAGTACCGGCTGCGCGCCGACGCGCTGCTGGGCGAGCTGGAGGCGGCCAAGCGCGCGCTGGCGGCCGCGGAGGCCGATCGCGGCGCTCGGGACAGGCGGAGACCGGCGACGCGCGCGATAGCCGTGCAGACAGAGGACAGAGGGAGGAAGACGGCGGATGCAGGCGCGCAGACGGCGCTGGTCGGTCCTGTGGAGGCGCCGCGCGGGCGAGGACGCGACCGCGGCGAGCAGACGGAGCGCGAGGCCGACCCGCTGGAGCTGCTGTTGGGACGACAGGACGCGTCGGCAGTCCCCAGTCTGCTGCAGCCGGTGGCCTTTGACGCGTCCAGCCCGTCAGCGCTGGCATTTGCGGACGCGACGAGCGCCTCGATCGACGCCGAGCTGGCGATGAGTGACTCGGAGGAGGAGGTCGAGACGGCGCCAGCGCAGACGGCAGTGCCAATGGCGACGCACCAGGCCGCTGCTAGAGTGGAGGGCAGGCGGAGCGAGGCCAATGGGGTCGACTTTGACGCAGAGATCGCCAGCGCGATTGACGAAGAGCTCGGACTGAGCAGCGACGAGGAGGAGGGGGAAAGGCCGGTGCCGCTGCGACTGGACCGCGCGGCGAGCGCAGCCATCGAAGCGGAACTGGCAACAAGTGGCTCGGAGGAGGAGCAGGACACGGAGATGCCGCCAAGCGCTATAAAACAGAAGGATCGAGTGGCTGGCGCGGTTAGCGCGGCTATCGATGCAGAACTGGCAACGAGCGACTCGGAGGGGGAGCAAGGGTCGTCTGAATCAGTCACCAAGTCATCAGTGCCGGCTCCTGACGCGGTTAGCGCAGTCATTGATGCAGAACTCGCAACGAGTGACTCGGAGGAAGAGGAAGCGTCAGGAGGCACCAGCAAGTCAACAGTACACGTCTCCGACCCGGTTAGCGCAGCCGTTGATGCAGAACTCGCAACGAGCGACTCGGAGGGGGAGAAGGAGGCACCAGAACGCGCCACAGAGCGAATAACACATGTGTCTGATGCACACGATCAGCTCCTCAAGTCGATAGATGACGAGATTGACGCCGAGCTGGCTTCGACGTCCGACGATGAATCGGGGCTTCATTCCGATCCGGGCGATGATGATCAAGCGGTGCGAAAGGCGGCAACACTGGGGACAAACCACCTTTCGAGCTCCAGCAGTAGCGACGACGGCAGCAGTGATAGCAGCGACAGCAGCGATGGCGACGGTGACAATGAAATCAAAGGTGGCGAACCCAGTTGGCTCGCTGGCGATGCCGACAACGCACTGGTGGCTACGGTTCCTGCAACGACGGAAGCAACTCACAGCAAGAGCAACGGAACCGCAGAGGTGTCGCCTCGACTGGCGCCATTGGACAACGGCAATGGGATGAGCGCACTGGCAATGGCGCTCCGGAGGACGGTCCCTACCGACAAGCAGGTTATGCCTCCGAAGGTTGCAGAGAGCACGAGATGCGACGAGCAACCAGTTGCCCTGGAAGCGGAGGGAGAGGAAGCTGGAGAAGTCTCGAGAGATGCTGCGGTCGTCAGTTCGACGGCACAGGATGTGACTCCTTCCTCGGAAGAAGTCGTGACACAGATCGCGTCGAATTTGCGCAAGCGATCAATCGACGGCGTGGACCAAGGTGCTGCTGATGCTGCAGCTACTTCCACCACTGATGAGCCAGTTATGAAGAAGCGAAAGGTGGCTAACGACAAGCTCGGCGGCCATGAAGACACAACCGATCCAGTTCAACCAGACACGGGCAAACCAAGAGGGATCGATGGAGATGCAGTCAAGAAAGAAGCTGTTCACACTGGCGATCGGCAAGCAAAGAAGAGGGACATCTACTTGCTCAAGTCCCGTCAAGCGTTCAAGCGAGAGGTCATGCGTGTGGACGGAGAGGAGCTGGACGAGAAGTACCTTGGACGCACATTTGCGGCTCTGGTGCGATGCAGCGCCAAGTTCTTCGCATCACATCCTCAGCACGTGGTACGCTCGCCACTGCTCGACGTCGACGCCTTGTGGTTGCAAACACGGCTGGGTGGCTGACACTTTGGTCCTGGTTTCTCTTTTGTGGCTGCAGGCAAACTTGTGTGCGACTCTGACGAAAATGTACCGCGACAGCGACGTGTCGCCGATGGAGGCGCTGAAAGGAGCCCTCCGCGTCTTCCGCACGCCCCGGACGAGAAACATTCTCCGGCACGAGTCGATGCAGCTGAGTGAGCTCTGCCAGCGCGTGCTCATGCAGCTGATGCTCCCGTCCGGCGCATCAAAGGACGAGCTGAGCGCAGACCCGCTGGAGTGCTGGCAGCTGGACGAGTGCCTGGACGTGCTGAGAGGGTTGGCGGTGGAGGAGGAGCCTCCATTGGAGAACTCGTCTCTAGCTGGCACTGCGGCTGCCTCCCAGCTCAAGATCGTGAGCGACTGGAGCGCGCGGACAGACGAGAACGCAGCGAGTCACGACAAGGCGCTGCTTGTCCACGTGTGTGCGCTGCATGCGCAGTTGTGTCGAGTGACTGGTTTGATCGCCCGCTCGCGCGTGTTCCTGTTCGATGTCATCCGCCTGAACGCCAACATCAAAGGTCTCCATCTGGCGGCGACGATGATCGAGATCTCGCCAGAGCTTCTAACGACCGAGCTGGACCACAAGTTCCGCGAGCGTCAGATGATTCTCAAGGACGCAGTGCTGCATGCGCTGGTTGTGGTCGCCGGTGTTGCGAGTGAGAAGCAGCAGAAGCTATTCGACGAAACTGGCGTCGAGCTGATGCACCGCATCTCGAGGGCGATCCAAAGAGACGAACTGGACATGGTCGACGGCGCAAGCGTGGATTTCCAGCGAGAATTCGTCCTGCGGCTCTCCAACCAAGTGTTTGCAGCGCCAGAGGCTGTCATGGGGAGCGCGGAGGCTTCGTTTCAGGTCGGCAAGAGTCTGCAACTGCTCGTAGCCTCTCACGGGGAGAGCGCGCTTGCGCTCGGCTTCCCATTGACTCGGTTCCGCGAACTCTTTCGAGACCACGAGGCGGCTTCCAGCCGCGCTGGCCGAGAATGGACAACTCGAGTGGCTGGCTTTCTTGTCTCGACGATGGCGTCTGGTAAAGGCGAGGAGGCGGCCAAGTACGTCGAAGAGGGCGTGGAGTGGTTCACCGAGCTGCTGTCGACCGGCTGCACGGAGGAATCCCAGCGCTGGCAGCTGCCGTGCGCGACCGCCTGCGTGGACATCGCTCTGAACGCGTCATCGCTGGAGGTGAGCGCTCGACGGAGGAGTGTGTTTGCGGTGCTGAGGTGGTTTGACTGCCAGGCATCCGAGCGGTTGTTGCAGCTTCCTCCGTTGTTTGTGCGGAGACTGCGCAGCGCAGTGCTCACAACGCGTCCTCCGACCGCACTGCGCCAGACAAATTCGGCTCGCTAAAGCGAACGGCGTCGGTTGGATCCTTTGAAAGCTGGCCGTTGAGGTGGCGACGGCAACGACTGACTGAAGCGTCACCTGAGGTTGGGCTGCAGGCTGTTCGGACGCTTGTCGGAGCGCTCTCAGAGTCGTTTCCAGCGACCGCAACAGCTCACTCCTCAGGACGCTCCAAGGGCAGACAGCGAGATCGGTGGGGGCGTGTGCGTGGATCGGGATGTCGGGCAACTCGACCACAGTGAGTCCGCCCGTGAACGACGAGGACCAGGTCGCGTCTCCAGCAGGGGTCGATTCGGCATCCGAGGAGCCAGTTGGTCTGCCGGATGCGCCGGGCAGCGGCGTAGCCGCTGTCACGGATGTGATTGAAGCAGCTGATGGTGGAGACAGCAGCCCCACCGACGTCGTCGTAGACGTCTCCGCTACCGGCGAAGACGCAGACGAAAAGCCCGCGATCCCCGTGATCCCTGGCAAAGGGTCTCGCCGCGGGTCCGATGCCGGGAGCTCGCTCGGCACTCCTGTGGATGCGTCGGCAGCACTGGTTCCCAGCAATGACTTCAAGGCGATGGCCGAGATCGCGAAGACCAATGCGCGTTTGAACCGACTCGCTCGCGGGTCCAAGTCGGCCTGGAAGGCCAAGATGAAGGACATTGGCGACTTGGGCATCGGCCTCCAGCTGTACTTCATGCTGACCAAGTACCTGAGTGTGACCTTCCTCGTCATGGGACTCATGGCGCTACCTGCGATCGTGCTCAACAAGTACGGGCACGGCATCACGAGCAAGATGGTGGACCCGTTGCAGCTCGCGTATGGGTCGCTGGGCAACCAGGGGGTGAACAGCCAGATCGCGAACAACACGCAGCTGTGCTCGCCTATCGGAGACATCGACTGCACGTGGACGACGGTGACGACGCCGCTGACGACCGATCCGTACCGCGTCACGTGGATTCTGACATTCAGCGACTGCGCGTACTCGCTCTTCTTCGCGCTCTTCTGCGTGTTCTACTGGCGCCGCGTGCGCCTTGCAATCGACCTGCACCTGACGGAGAACCTCACGCCGGCGAAGTACGCCGTCTTTGTGCGAGGGCTGCCGTCCGACGCGACGGAGGAAGAGATCCTCAAGCACTTCAACGGCTTGTATGATCCGACGACGCGTGACCAGTTCTTCCCTCTCTGGTTCGGCTGCTGCTGGGGACGTCGGCAGAAGGTAAAGCACTCGCGGCTGCCCCTGGCGGTGAACAACGGCGTGGTCGCGAACCTCGATCATCTCAAAGGCACGAACAGAAGCTCTGAGAAGAAGAACATGTACCTCAAAACGTGGATCGCGGAGGTGAGCGTCGGGCATCCGACCGGCGGGCTGCTGCGCGCGTTTCTCTCGATGGAGGCGCTGACGAAGAGCATTTCCGAGACGAACACGCTGATTCGCACGCTGAAAGACGAGAAGCGCGTTTCGCCGTCGACCTTCAAGGCTGCGGACGAAAAGCTCATCCTTTCGTCACAGAAGAAGCTCGACAAGCTCCGGGTGTGTCTCGACAAGGCCAAACGCAGCATCAAACAGCTCCGAGACGTGCTCCCTGCCAAGGAAAAGGCTGCGAAAGCGGACGCGGCGCGAGACAAGCTCGAGCAGAAGATGCGCCAGTCGGAGGCGAGGCGGCCGAACATGCTGCAGAGGAGGGCGTCATCGGCCAAGCTCACGAAGGAGATGATGGCGGCAGCGGCGAACAAGGCGAAGAAGGCGGCGACGAAGACCCAGCGCGCGTTCAACTGGGACGCGTGCGAGTGCGCGTTCGTGGTGTTCAACAACCTCGAGTCCCGCCGCCGGTGCTTGCGCGACTACCGCCACTCGGGCCACTGGCTGGTGCGTAGGTTCCAGCCGGAGCTGCTTCGCTTTCGCGACGGAAAGCACCCGCTGATCGTGACGACCGCGCCCGAGCCGTCTAACATCCTGTGGGAGAACCTGGAGGTGACGGACCGCGGACGGTTCTACCGGCAGTCGTTCACCAACCTGGTGACATTCTTCCTGCTGCTCGTGTCGGCCATCGTGATCTCGGCTGCCCAGTCCGCGCAGCAGGACTTCCAAAGCAAGATGCCGCCTGCTGGTCTGTGCGAGACAAGTCTGCCGCAGGTCTTCTACGGCGACAAGTCGTACACGACGAACCGCAAGCTCAAGTGGGAGCTCGAGTGGAACCAGACGGCGGTGTGCGGCGTCGACGCGGACAGCCACCCGCTGTATCACATTGCGTACTCGAACGGCGTCGTCAACGACTGGCCCTTCACGCCGTCGTACGGGCCGTCGAACCCGTCGCCTGCGCGCTGCGTCGACCCGTGCGTGTCCGAGTCGAGCGACCAAGTGTGCAGCACGTTGCCGTGCTTCAACTACCAGACGCTTGTGATCGAGGGCGGGCAGACGTGCGAGACGTACCTCGCGAGCCATGTCTTGTACTGCTTCTGCTCCACCGAGCTGACGGCGAGCATCCAGCAGTTTGGCTACGTGAACGGTGCCAAGCGCCTGTGGAATGACGTGGTGCCGTGCCGCGCGTTCATCAAGGACTACTCGCTCAAGAACGCGTACATCGTCGTGGCCGCCGCCGTCGTGGTGATCGTGAACCTGATGCTCAAGATGATCATCCGTGGGCTCGCGACCTTCGAGCGGCACAGCAGCGAGTCGGCCAAGATGCTCGCGATCGCGCTCAAGACATTCGGCGCGCAGCTGCTCAACACGGCCATCATCGTGCTGCTGGTGAATGCATCGCTCGGGCTGACGTCGGTCCCCGTGGTGAAGGAGCTGTTCAAGGGCAAGTACAAAGACTTCCAGCGCGAGTGGTACCCGACCGTCGGCATGGGAATCACTACGACCATGCTCATCAACGCCATCATGCCGCAGCTCACGCTGTTCGTGCAAATGTTCGTCCTGGCGCCGCTCTCGCGCTTCCTCTCTCGCCGCTCCATCCGCACGCAGCAGCAGATGGACAGGCTGTACGCCGGGCCTGACTTCGACATGTCGGTGCGCTACCCCATGGTGCTCAACTCGGTCTTCGTGACCATGATGTTCGCCGGCGGCTCGCCCACGCTGCTCTTCATCGCCGCGCTCACCTCCACGGCCACCTACTGGCTCGACAAGCTCTCGCTGGTGCACCTGTACAGCGTGCGCACGACGTACGACGAAGCGCTGGGCGAGGTCGCGCTGCGTGCGCTGCCCTGGACGCTTGCGATCCACTTCGCCTTCTCTGCATGGATGTACGGCAACGCGGACCTCATGAAGGCCAACCTGGTGGACTTGCGCTGGGTCATGAAGACCATCGGGCTCTCGTCGATGCTAAAAAGCCACCCGAACGCCAGCAGCGCGGACCTGTACGCTCTGCTGCTGGAGAAGGCGGCGACTTTCGACGCCCTGGGCAAGTACGGCCTCGTTGTCAAGCTCGTGCGCTCGCACGTGATGCTCATGAGCATCCTCTTCGCCGCGACTGTCATCTCGATCCTGCTCTCCACCATTTTGCTGCCGGTGGTGGTCGCGGTCGCCGCCGCGGTGATGAAGGGGGTCCAGAGCGCCGCCCGATTTGTGATGACCGGCATCTCGCGCGTCTTCTCGGCTGCGACCGCGTGTCTGTCCGGCCCGAAGCAGAAGCGGAAGCGGACGCTGGTGGTGGCACCCGAGTTCACCGACTTGTTCCGCAAGTCGGTCAAGAGCAGCTTTCGGCCGGACCGAGCGCTGGGGTTTTACTGCCACCGGGCGGAGGAGTTGGAGGCCAAAGAAGCGGAGGGGCCGGGCGGAGACAAGGCCAAGGCCAGGCCCAAGATCGAGCTCATCTGCGTGTGGAAGGCGGACGAGGTGGTGGACGGCGTGCGGCGCCAGCAGGGCGAGCGGAAGCGCACGTGGGAGGCCATGCAGGCGCCCGTCAGGTCGTACGCGATCGAGATGAACAGCAGGTACACGCTGGCGGTCAAGGAGGTCGAGGCGGCATGGAAAGCGGTCAAGCAGAACGAGGCTGTGCTGCTGGGGAAGGTCGCCCCGATCATGGCGCGCCAAGATGGAGACGCCGCCGCGGCCGCGACGCTCGTGACGGCGTCGATCACCGCCACTGAACCAGTGAGTTGTCCCGAAGCGGGAGCGACCACGGACGTCCAGCCCCCGGCTGATCCCGACGTTCAAGTCGTGAGGGATGAAGAGAGCGGAGAAGGCGGCAGAGAGGCTGGCGGTGGCGACACTGCCGCTCTCGAGGCCTCTGGAGGTGAGAGGCCGCCCAAGACGAGCCCATGAGGCAACTAGGACGCGCGAGGTAGGAAACGCCACGCGAATGGGCAGCTTCATCCACTCATCAAGACAAACCAGAGCGGTCGCTGTTGCTCAGTTTGGACGGCGCGGATGCTGCAGGGAGGTGCAGTCACCGGGTCGCTATCAATAGCGCGCGTCTGGTCTCGTGAGCCGAAGCTGTGGTGCTCCGGCCGTCTATTTCCGTGTCCAAGCCGTCTATTATCGTGTGAAGCCGTCTCAGGACGCCGCTCGTGTGCTGGACCCGAGCACCAAGCTCAACCGCGTGGCTGCTGTGCGTCGACCCCAGCGGCGGGTATTAATAGCGCCGATCGAACTCGTCAAGCGCAGCCTGACGCATGAAGCCCCGTCCTCGCGCTCGGACCGCGGCTGCAGGTGGCGAGCAACCGGATTCAACCCTCTCCGCGACTTCGTCCTCGCGCTTGACCTCGCCGAGCCATTCCTGACCCGCCTCGACCTCCGCCGCCAGGCCCCAAGAACGCACGCCGAGGATCATTTCGGGATTTCCAGAGCGATACAGCCGACGCAGCCCCTCCTCGCCGTCGGTCCTCGTGCCAGCTCGAGTGCGTTCGCGAGCGCCTCGGTCGAGATGACGGACTCGCTGCGCCCGAGCCTCCACATCCAGACGGACAACTTGGCGCGCCTGCCGCCGCCGTCGATCGATGAGTTCTCCGTCTCGAGCAGCAGCGTCGAGCCAGCCGCGGCGTCCGGGAGCATGACGTTCCTGGAGAAGGCGACCAAGCTGCTGACGAACCGGCTGAGCAGCTCGGCGCTGCTGGACGACACGCGGCCGGCGGACTGCGTGATGGCGCCGAGCAGCGCCGAGTGGGGCGCGGCGATCCGCAAGGAGAAGTTCCAGGACATGGACATGCTCGAGAGCGGCAACGCGCGCGAGTACATCAGCGAGGAGTGCCTGAGCCCGACGCAGGCCAAGTCGTGGACGTACTCGACCGTGGAGCGCGCCAACAAGACGCAGTACCGCATGTACTGGAACAGCGACCAGTTCCTGCTGAGCGCCAAGCAGGTGGGCGGCAACTTCTTCATCTCGCAGTACGAGACGTTCCCGGAGCGCGGCGACAGCGCCGACGAGCCCACGGGCCACTACTGCGCCGTGCTGCGCAAGGTGGGCGAGCACAACTTCAAGCTCTACTCGTGCGGCTGCGAGGGCTGCGACCAGAGCTTCAGCACCTTCACGTGCTGCAACACGCACGAGGACGCGAGTACGGACGCCGCGGCCGTCGACGAGCCCTCGACGGCGTCCGGACGCCGCCCGGCGGCTCACGCGCTGACTGAGGGCGCGGACCGACAGCTGCTGGCCGACATCTCGCACTTCACCAAGGCCGCGGGCATCGCGGGGTCCGAGATGCGGTGCTTCCAGGTGGTCGTCCCGGCCGTGATGGAGGACCGGCGGTCGCGCGTGGTCTGGTGCCCGCGCGTGAGCCGCTCCGTGACACCGTCGGGCGGCACGCCGCGCGGCACGCCGGCCCGCGAGCTGGTGACGTCTCCGTCGCCGCTCAACAAGCGCAAGCACCGGTTCACGTTCGACGCGCCGACGAGCGATCGCATCCGCATCGGCAGCAAGCTGCCCGTGTGGTGCCCCGAGGTGAGCTCGCTCATGCTCAAGTTCCACGGCGGCCGCATCCGCGAGGCGTCGGCCAAGAACTTCATGCTCATGGTCGAGGACGAGCCCGTGCCGAGCGCGCGCGCCGAGAGCGGGCCCACGGCCGGGCTCGACCCCAGCGGCAGCAACCGCGTCGTCATGCAGTTCGGCAAGTTCAGCAAGTCCAAGTTCGCGCTCGACTTCCGCTACCCGCTGGCGCCCATCCAGGCCTTCGCCATCGGCCTCTCGTCCTGCGCATGGAACGTCAAGCCGCCGGCGGGCAGCTAGCCCTCGGTTCATCGCTCCGTCGCTCGGCTCCCAGTCGATCGCTTGGGCGGTACCCCACGCTCTTGCATTGGTCCTAGGATATAACTTCAAACACGGCCACCGCATGCTCTCACCGGTCTCCTGCGCTGCTTCACGCGGCGGTCTTGGGCTTGGCCGTCGCCGTTGCCGACGCCGCGCCGCCCAGTCGGATGTCGGGGCACTTGTCACCCAGGATGCGGCGGAAGGACGCGAGCGACGGCAGCTTGGCGTGCGGCGCCTCCGCCTCGGCGTGGGCCGCGAACTCGCGCCGCAGTAGCTCCCAGGTAAAGCGCGCGGGAAGCTGCACGTGGCGCTGCTCCACCATGGCGCTCTTGCGCTGGCCGCCCTCGGAGCGGCGCACGCGCACGCGCACGGCCACGGGCTCGCCGACGCGCGCGGCAAAGGCGCGGAACCAGTCCGCGAGCAGCGCGTCGTCCAGCTTCTTGGCGTTCGCGTTGCGCGCGTTGCCGTGCGGCGGCGGCACCAGGCGCTGGTCCGCCGCCAGCTGCTTGCGGAAGCGCGTGAGCGAGCAGTGCGAGACGCCGAAGACGGCCAGGAAGGCCGCGCGGCACACCTCGCCCACCAGCGGCAGCCAGTACGCGAACCGGCTGCGCGCCTTGGCGCCGCCCTCGCGCGGCCGCGGCGCGCGCTGTGGCGCCGGCTTGACCAGCGACGAGATGGACAGCGCCGTCAGCAGGCACACCTTCTTCTCCGCCTTGCTCATGGCCGCCAGCGACGCCACCAAGTGCCGCAGGCTCTCGCTCGCGCGCGGCGCCGCCCTGCTACTGCTGTCGGCGCTTGGGGCGCGAAGGCACAGGCGCGCGCAGCACTCGGTCGCCGCCAGCTTGAGCGCCGCGGAATCGGCGTCCCCCTCCGCCGGCGCGGCGGCCTCCTCTTCCTCCTGCGTGTCCTCGGCGTCGGGCTCACTCTCGGCGTCGTCCTGGCGGCTGGAGTGCGCGGGCGGGGGAGGGCGAGGGCTCGTTGGACGAGTCTCGGGCAGGGCGACGAGCTGCGGGGCGGCGGCGGGCGCGGACGGCGCGGGGGACGCGGGGGACGCGGGAGACGCGGGAGACGCGTCTCCATCCGCGAGGAGCTGGTCGCTCATGTTGATGACGCGTGCGTCTGCTGGTTAGACTCGTTTTGTTTGCGACAGGTGGGGGGAGCGGCGTGTCGTGTGGGCCACACCGAATATTCGTCGAGATTACAGAACCGTAATCATTGAAATCAATGATTTTCGCGAAAGCACACGATGATATATTTGGCTGAAGATGCTCTCAGGTTGGATGGTGTTGACGTGTGAATCGTCACCTGAACCTCTGCTCCTAGAACCTGCATAATATTGTAGATGCAGAAGGATCCCTGGCATACCTTATACACGGCAAATGAATGGTTCAGACGGATGTTAGAGCACCCCTCGAAAAACAACAATCTCACTTCTCTTCCTACCGTCTTCTTCCTCTCTCCTCCTCCCTTCGCTCGTCTCCTGGCAACTAGAGATGGCGACTGCAAGACGCCAACAAGGCGGCAACAAGGCGGCAACAAGGTCCGGATTGAGGGCCGAGAGATCATTCGGGGCCTGGCGTGGGTGCGCACCGAACGCCAAGGCGAGTGAGCCATTGGTCGCGGAGCACCCGAAGTCAACCCACGGGACTGATCCCATGCTCGAGGCGGCACATCTTGGTGACGTCGTCTCTTCGTCGGAGCCGCGCGTCAGCCTTCACTTCGCGTTCGGTCCTCTCTTGGGCTCTTCTCCGTGTTGGGGGTCGATGGTGTACTTGCGAAGAGTGCGGGACGGCAAGCGCCAAAGTGGTCCGACACAAAGACGTCAAGTCATCCGCGTGAATGGAGCGCCGGACAGACACAACCCTCAGTCGGTTCGAAGTGCTGCCTTCAGCCATCGACATTCGGATGCCTGCCCCCATGATGATCAGCGAGGGGCCGAACATGGACTGAACTTTAGTCGCTGCAATCCATGGGTCCCATCGATGCGCACGCCGTCCGGACAGTCAACAACTGACGACTCAACCGTCCCAGGCCAATGCAGCTCTTCGTCAACAGTCAGCAGTGCAGCACCCACAACGAGCGCGTTTTGCCATTGGCCATGGAGAGTTGTGCTCACCCTAATGTCCGTGTCTAGCTCCAAGAGCAGCAAGCGTTCTCTGGACGCGATCAAAGCACGCCAAGCACCACGATTCGCGGTCCGTGAGGCCAACAATGCAATCCCGCCCAGCGCTGGTCGAGGAGTGTAGCCACCGGCCATTGATCACGTCGAGCGCGGCCCGACCGCGATCGTCGTCGCTGGCGCCTGTTGGATGCTCAACAGCCATCAAATGGCGCCAACACCCCCTTCGGCCGACGACACAGTAAACTCCGCCCGTCGGATTCGATGCGCCTCATATCTCATACTGACTAACTTGTTATTTTGTCTCCCATTTTTATCGAATTACCTTTTACATATGATACTTCATATTGGAGTCGAAATACAATTTAATTGTTTGCTTCCTCGTCATATTAGATAACCTTCTATATATGACTATTTGATCTCTGCTGAAAACGGATGATCGACTGAACTGATTGCAAGCCGAGTGCAAGAGCTTTGCGATTGGCGAGAGCTCATTTTTGAGAGGAGGGATGATATGCTTGTCACCAAAGAGACTCTTCTCTTCTTGAATCAAGACGATAGACGTCGCCCCGCCGCGTTGCCGTGTTTTTTGGCCGAGCCCATCCCTTGGGTTAGTGTCTCGAAGTGCTCGGAGATGGGGCATCCGCTGCAACTTCCCCGCCTACAAGCACCAAGTGCTTTCGGCTTGTGCCTCGATCCCGGACGCGCCTCGAGCTGATGCGTGACCGCAGGGAGACCCAGGCCGCGCTTGGCGTCTGCTCCAGGCCGTGCAGCCTGACAGTCAGACGGTCGCGAGCAGCGGTCTTGACAGCCGAGGGGAAGCGACCGGCCCCTCTCCCCGGAGTCCTTCAAAAGCGTGCAGGTTGTCACGGATCGCCCTCCTCCAGCTCGCTGGGCCGCGTCTCGAAGCCATCGGAGTCGTCCGTCACTTGTCGTGTGGACGTCCGAGACCATGAACTGGGCCGACGGCTTCTGGCGGTACGACGTGGCCGAGATCGCGCGCGAGCTACAGCAGTTGCGGGTGCCCGCAGACCAGGCGAGGGACGCCCACGGCAACTCGCTGCTGGCGCTCGCCGTCAAGTACTCGGACCCGAGCGAGCCGCAACGCACCGTCGCCATGCTCGACATGCTCTTCGACAGCGGGTGCGAGTGGCGCCACGAGCCGGCGGACCACAACCTGATCGTCGCTGCGTGCGAGCGAGCGCTCGAGCCGCCCGTGGTCAACGCGCTGCTCACGTGGTTCTACCGACAGCGAAGTCAGCACTTCGCCAGCTGCCTCCACCACCGCGTCGAGGTCGACGACTGCCTCCATTGGAAGGACGCCGACCACGAAGCGCTCGAGTGGGCGTGCCAGTGCTCGCTGAGCGCCGACACACTGCGACTGCTCGACGCGGTGGTCGCCAACAACAGCCACCGCCCGAGCCTGCCGCTCCGCGCCTTGTGCGCCGCGATCGCTTCCAAAGATGAAGATTGGGCGATGGTGGTCGCTCGCCAGCCCAGCGTCGAGCAGGCAGTCCGGTCCATCCAGGTCCCCACGGCGTGGGAGCTCGCCGGAGCGAACGACATCGCCCCCGAGACTCTCCGGTGGTTCCTCCGGAGCATCGAGAACGCGGTCCAGAGGGGGATGGAAGCCGTCTGGTCCCGCCTCGACCAGCTCAACCACCGCGCGGTCGGTGTCGCCTCGGCGTTCTACGTCCACGTCGCCAAGACCCACTCACTAACTCGCCTGTCGTCGGGGTCGTCGTCGTCTTCCTCCTCGTCCGAGTCATCCGAGTCGTCGCCGTCGCGCAAGCACTGCCTGACGCGCGTGAGGTCCCGACGGCGCGCTGGCGTGCTGTTCGTGGCCACGCTGGGCAAGCGGTTCGTCCGCGACGCCGCCTGGGAGCACGCCCGCTTGCTCGTGATGTCTCGGCACCGCGCCATGGTCGAGTTCGCCCGCGAGGCAGCGTGTCGGTGTCCGTCCGAGATCGGCGGCGGCTGTTCAAACCACTCCGTGGAGCTAGAGGGCCAAGAGCGCGTCCACCCACTGCTGACCGTGCCGGACTCGGTGTTCGCGCTCATCATGGCGTTTGTCCCGGCCTCGGTGGCCGTGCGGGAGACGCTCGAGGCCTTCGGCAAGTGGACGCGGTGGCGTCCCAGGCGCGCAACCGGCCGCAAGCGCTTGCTCAAGTAGCGCGGCCGTGGACGGTAGACGGTGGATAGTTGGGAGGTATCAAGCACCTGGCAGGCAAGTGACGAAGGTCTAGGGGCAAGTGTAAACGTACTTGGAAGTGATACACGTCTGGAAGTGATGGATCGCACGATTGGATGAGCAGGTGATGGGATGAGCGGGTGGCTCCGGCCATGTCCAGCGACAGCCCGGCTCCATGTGATCACTTTAGATCGCACGGCAAGGCAGGCAGCAACCCAGAGATGACCCAGTCGGTCGTGATCGGCCGCATGGAGAGCTCAATGGCGTCCAAGAGCGAGCATCCTCACGCTCGAGGTGTCGATGCTGAGCCCCCGAGCGACATTTCGGTGCGGCAGTTCCGGCCAGAGGACTTGCCGGCGGTCGCGCGCATCTTCGCCGAGTCGTCCATGTGCCTGGACGACGATGAGTCCCAGCGCCACAGGTGGCACGAGATCGTCAAGCTCGTGCTCGCGGAAGACTTGGCGGCCGTCGAGGAGACGTACATGCTGCCCGGCGGCAACTTCTGGGTTGCCACGGCCGACGAGGGCGGGCGCGAGGTGGTAGTGGGGATGGCGGCGCTGCTGCGCACGGCGCCGGCCGAGGGAGAGGTCAAGCGCGTGTCGGTGGACGTGCAGTTCCACCGGCGGGGCGTCGGCCGTCGGCTCATGGCGCATCTCGAGCGCTGGGCGGCCGAGCGCGGGCTCGAGCGGCTGGTGCTGGGCACAGGCGCCAAGAGCAGGCAGTCCACCGGCTTCTACCGGTCGCTCGGCTTCGAACTGCAGCCACAATCGCCCATGCCGACGCTCTTCCGCGACCCGCCATACTTCGAGCTCGCCACGTACGTCAAGCGCCTGAACGCGTAGTTTACGCATCGATGATGCAAGTTTTATGGGTGATAGGTGCGGTTTTGTCGCAACATGTGTTGATGCTTTAGACGGTGTAAAAACGTCGAAACCAAGAATTAGCTTGGTTTCAAGTACGGTTTATGGATACAACTATCACGAATTACATGCTGCTGTTTTGATGAGATGACTGCGTGATTACCGCACGATTCGATGAGCCGCCGATGTGATGGCCCCCGTGCATCCCGACGCCTCAATGCCTGGATCCTCCAGTGGGTCGGCGTCGGGAGGCGCTCACTACCCGCTAGCCATTCCGAATTGGTCTAGCTCTAGCCACGATGACCCAGTCTCTCGACCCCACGCTCGCGGTGCCCGACAAGCCCGTCATCTCTGTGCGGCCGTTCGCCGACGGCGACCACGAACACGTCGTCAAGCTCTTCCGCGAGGTCATGGCGACGCGCTTCTCCGACCCGTCGGACGAGTTCCACACGCTGTGGCGCGAGTACACGCTCAAGCGGCTCGGGTCCGACTTGGCCGACATCCGCGGCACCTACATGGCGCCGGGCGGCAACTACTGGGTCGCAGTCGCCTCGCATCCCGACAAATCGAAAGACGGATTGAAGAGCGAGCGCATCGCCGGGATCATCGGGCTGGAGCGCAAGTCGGAAACCGAGGGCGAGGTGCGGAGCGTGTTCGTGAGCGTGGAGCACCACCGGCTGGGCATCGGCCGCGCGCTGCTGACAAACCTGGTCGAATGGGCGGGAAGCCACGGGCTCAAGCGCCTGTTCCTCACGACCATGGCGAGGAACGCACAGGCCCGCGGGTTCTACGCGTCCGTGGGCTTCAACTACCAGCCGCACTCGCCGCCGCTGGCCATGTTCGACGGCCGCCTCGAGCTCGCCGAGTTCGTCAAGCACCTGTAAAGACGGATGGAAACAGAGACGATGCAAATGGTCGAGTTGCTTGGGCTGGTGGTGCTGATGGTGCACGCGCCTCTATGAATGACTGTGGCTGATCCTGCGGGCCACATTGTGGCGGCTATGCCGGCGTTGGAACGTTCCTCCTGGCGCATGGCCCGTGCGGCATGGGCCGGGGTGATGTGGCGACTGCCGAATCCTCACTTCGTTTCGAGTCATCGAGTCAATCCAATCGCCTGCTCATCCTATCCCCCTATCGAGTCAACGGCACTAGCTCGATAGGAAGAGCAGCCGATTGGATGAGCACATGGCTCCGCATATGCCCAGCGGCCGCCAACACTGCGCACGCTCACTTCCAATCGCACCCTGCGCCAGTAAAGCAAGTATGACCCAGTCCGTCGCTCCCGTCGCGTCCATCATGAAGCCAGTGATCTCTGTCCGGCCGTTCGTCGACGCAGACCAGGAGGCCGTCGCCAAGCTCTTCCTGCGAGTCATCACGGAGCGCGTGGCGATCCCGTCGGGCGAGTTCGAGCCCCACTGGCGCGCGTACGCGCAGGAGCGGGTCGAGACAGACCTGGCCGACATCCGCGGCGTGTACATCACGCCGGGCGGCAACTTCTGGGTCGCCGTGGCCTCCGACGCGGACGGCGAGCGCGTCGCCGGGATCGTCGGGCTGGAGCGCAAGTCGGAGACCGAGGGCGAGGTGCGCACCATGTTCGTGAGCGTGGAGCACCACCGGCTGGGCATCGGCCGCGCGCTCATGGCGAGCCTCATGGGCTGGGCGAGGGACCACGGGCTCTCACGGCTGTTCCTGACCACGCCTGCGTGGAACCAGCAGTCGCGGGGCTTCTACGCGTCCCTGGGCTTCGACTACCAGCCGCACTCGCCGCCGCTCGCCGTCTTCGGCGGGGGCGTCGAGCTCGCCGAGTACGCCACGCAGCTCTAAGCTTAATGTAATGAACCCATCGCTGCAACTCGTTCAACTGGTGTCGTCGTTCCACTCGCAGGGGATTGCGCTTGATCACGCCCGCCAGGCCTCGCGCCTGGGGTCTCCCTCCGCCCATGACACGCTCCTCCACACCCCAGAGCTCCGTACGAATAGCATGCTAATGGTGACGGAGACTGCGCGTCAACAAGCCGCTGGCCAAGAATCTCAGAGGCGCATGTGGAGGGAGGAGAAGGGAGGGAGGATCCATCCGTTTGCCAGCGCTTGACTTGCTTTCAGTATGCCAACCGAACCAGGTGGCGTGCGGCGGCCAGTGCGGGAACGCCCGGGTTCCGTCCAATCAGACGCGTTAAACGTCCCTCAACTTCCGCGAAATTACGGGTATAGCCGTCGTGTTCGTCGGAACTCCACTCGTCGGTCACTCCCCACAGCATATTAATCTCCACGGCCGAGCGCTTGGTCGACTCGCCCGCCGGACGCTGCGCGGCGGCCTCCCCCGCGGCGCGCGCGGCATTTATCAGCGGTACACGGCGTCCAGAGAGGGCTCCTGCGTGTGCGTCGCCCGCAGCAGCCGGTCCGGTGTCGGGGGCGGCAGCAGGGCCGACAGGAAGACCGACAGGGAAAAAAACGACAGGAGACGAACAGGAGACCGACAGGGGGCGGACAGGAAGACCTACAAGAAGACGCACAAGAAGCCCGGCGGGAGGACCGAGGAGATGGTGTGGGCGACTGTGTCGCTGGGTGCCATCGCGCTGTCGCTGGCGTCCACGGGGCTGACGACGCTGCGGCTGCGGCGCAACTGGGACCTGCACGTGTCGAGCGTGCGCTGGCTGTTCGTGGCCTTCTTCGGGTACCTGAGCGCGTACTACGCCGCGCGGCTCGTGTACCTCGTGTACGTGCGCGTGGCGCCCGAGATGGCCGTCTCGAGCAGCAACAGCCACTCGGCCGATGGGTCGGTGGCCGCCATCTACGAGCGCTACAGCACCATGGGCATCTACACGGTGCTCAACTTCCGCTCGAGCAGCGACCCGTACATCACGGCGCTGCTCTGCCTGGGCGACACGCTGCTCTTCGCCGTCGCCGTCTGGATGTTCCCGCTCACCTACGAGCTCGCCAACCTGGCCACCAAGTCGATGGACCGCGGGCCGGAGAAGGAGAAGCGCCAGATCCGCGCCTACGCCTGCTACGTGCACGCGCTCATCGCCGCCTACGCCGCGGTCGAGGTGGTGCTCTCGGCCGTCTACGGCGGCTACACGGAGGCCACGCAGCGCTGCCTGCTCAGCATCTACTTCATCCAGTTCATCAGCTTCTTCTACATGCTCTGGCTCATCGTGCGCCTGCGCGTCGGCGGCCGCAAGTACGAGAACGTGCGCGGCCAGTTCGTCACCTCGCCCATCTACCAGCGCCTCACGCGCATCATGTGAGTGAGCGGACCCGCCCGGGCGTCTCCTTGGGTCGCTGTCGTGTCTTTCACCGCTAACGCTTTGTGTCCTCCCTCGTTCGCCGTGCGCAGGGCCGTGTACGTGCTCTTCTCGTTCCAGTACCAGTTCGTGTCGGTCATCATGTACGCCATCCCGGACAAGGAGGACACTCTGATCAGCTTCATCAGCGTCTCGTCCATCGTCTACAGCCTCTCGGGGCTCATGCTCGCCGTCACGACCATGTGCAGCCAGGTGTGCGTGCTCCAGGCGTGCCACTACTGCCTGCCGGACGACATTGAGGCGCAGATGCAGGCGCGGCTGATGCAGGCGGGCGGCGAGCTCGCGACGCCGCGGGACACGCTGGCGCACGAGCTGGTCGAGCCGCCGCTCGTGAACCCCGTGTTCGTGTTCACGGACATTGAGTCGTCCAGCGCGCTGTGGGGCATCGGCGACGGCTCCATGATGCAGCGCGCGACCGAGCTGCACGACAACATTCTCCGGTCGCTGCTGACCAAGTACCGCGGGTACGAGATCACGACGGCGGGCGACGCGTTCCAGCTCGCGTTCCACACGATCCGCGAGGCCGTCGAGTACTGCCTCGACGTCCAGCTGCAGCTGCTGGTAGCCAACTGGCCCAAGGAGCTACACCACGCGCTGCCGGCCACGCGCAAGCACCGGTCCGGCCACCGCCTCATCTTCAATGGGCTGCGCGTCCGCATGGGCATCCACGACGCCGTCGAGGCGGACGGGCCGCTGATCCTGGACGTGCACGCCGTGACGGGCAAGATGATCTACACTGGCGCGGCCGAGGTGATCGCGAACGAGATCGGCGACCTGGGCGACGGCGGACAGATCCTGGTGACGAGGCGCATCGCCGACTGGCTGTTCATGTACGAGGACCTGGTGTCGATCGAGAGCCAGGTGGAGCGCGTGGGCGAGTACGCCATCCCGCAGATCAACGCCAAGCTCGAGGTCTTCCAGCTGCTGCCCGAGGTGCTGAGCGGCCGCAAGAAGCTCTTTTCGTCGACGCTACGCAAGCGCACGGCCACCACGGCCTCGTTCGGCGCCAACGGATCGGCCAACGGGTCGGCCAACGGGTCGTACTCGCTACCCGCGGGCGGCGGCAACGGCCGCGAGCGCGTCAACAGCGTGGCCTTCATGCGGCGGCTGGCGCAGCAGCAAGAGTACCAGCAGCAGCGGCCGCTGGCGCGCCATGCGTCGCAGCACTCGGTCTTCGGCCGGCCCAGCCTGCAGTTCTATGAGCGAGCGACGAGCATGTAAAGTAGCGAGGAAGCAGTAGCATTATCCAGGAGAGGGAGCAAGAGAGAGAGGCTGGCCGAGTCAGTGTCGTGGCGTTTACAAAAATGAGAGAGTTGCGTGTCGTTCGCAACGGGAGGGATGAAAGGCTCACAGTGACGCTGGAGCAGAGCTACACGTCGCTTCATGTGGGTGACAAGCCAAGCAGCAAGTGTTTAATGACATCACAATGAGGACACGCCGGTGATCAGCCTGCATTGGATGCGTGCCTGACATGCAGGAAGGGTGACTGCCTAGCAGGCGCTGTTTGGAATTTATGAAGGCGTCCACGCTCCGACGCAAGTGGCCAAGAGGGTCAAGTAACAGCTTCATCGCATGAGACCAAAGGCGAGTCATGTCATTGTACAGGGCAGATCTCTACTTGGAGTTACCGCAAAACGCTGCTCGTGTTTCCAGGGCAAAAACCGGCGGGCCGGTGGGGAAATGCATGGCATGACGCAACCGCTCAGAGTCAAACAAGTAGGCGTACTGGGGGCCGCGAGGCCGCGCGCTTGGACGCGAACACGGACGCGCTTACATGGCGCAGTTCTTGCTGCTTCCGGTGGCAGCGGGCGTCACAGCCGGCGAGTCCGTGGCCGTGGCGTCCGTGGTCGTCGCGGCGGGGGCGTCCGTGGCGGTCGTCTCCGTGGTCGTGGCGGCAGGCGTGGCGGCGGGCGCCTCCGTGGCGGCAGGGGCGTCCGTCGTCGTGGCGTCAGCGGTGGTAGGAGCCGGGGTGGCGGCCTCCGTGGTGGCCGGGGCCTCGGTGGCAGCAGCGTCCTCCGTGGTGGAGGCGTCGGTCTCGTCGTCGTCGGTCGAGTCGTCCGAGTAGTCGTCCGTGGAGGAGCCCGCGGTCGAGGTGGTGTTCGTGGAGACGGTGGTGCCGTCGCCCGACGGGATGGTCACGTGCTGCGTGGTGCAGTCCGAGCCGAAGAGGCCGAAGTGGGTCTCGTAGTCCTCGCCGGAGTAGCTGGTCGTCGTGTCGAACATCATGAAGAAGTAGTGCGCGTCGCTCGCGGACCACGAGGCGAAGTCGTCAATGTACTGCTGCATGCCGTCGTACGAAGGCGTGTTGCCCTCGTACTCGGAGCCGGCGTAGGGCCAGCCCGTCTCGGTCACGTGCAGCGTGCTGGCGTCGTAGCCGGCCTCCGTCATCTGCGCGTACTGCGTCTCAAGCTTGGTGACGGCCGAGTCGTCGCCGTTGGTGAAGAACGGGTAGATGTTGACGCCGACGACGTCGCACGCGGCCTTGAGCGTCGCGGCGTTGTCCGTCTCGAGCCACTCGTTGATGCGCTGCACCGTGCCGACCGGGATGCCGTAGCTCGACACGCAAGCCTTCACCTGGTCGATGTAGCCGATGAGCTCGTCGGCCGAGAACGAGCCGAACGAGCCGTCGGCGTTGATGAGGTCTTCATTGCCGACGTAGACGGCCTCGACCGAGCCCGAGTACGACTCGACGGCCGAGCAGACGGCATCGATCTCGGTCTGGATGAGCGACGAGTCGGTCAGCTGCACACCCGCGGCGATCTTGAGGCCGGCCGAGGCGGCGGCCTCGATGGCGTTGACGCTGCTGAAGAGCGTCTGGAAGGTGCGGATGCGCTGGAAGTAGGTGCCGACGATGGCGAAGTCGCTGGCGATCACCGACGAGTCCACCGACGTGTGGTGCCACGGCGCGTAGGCCACGCCAGAGGCCAGCGCCGTGGCGTCGACGCCCGCGGCGAGCGCGGCAGCCGCGACCAGCGCGGAGACGCTCATGTACTTGGCGCAGACCATCGTGTGTGGATCGGAGATAAGATGGAGGAGGATCGGGGTCTGTTGGGCACGGAGCGGATTGGATAATGATGCAGGAGGAGGCGGCCGCAGCCACGCGCACCTCTACCCGAGCCGGTTGACACTCGGACTCAGTATGCCAGCGCGGTGGACGGCCAGGATACGGCGAGAAGTCAGCGCCGAGGATAAGAGGCGAGCGGCGAACCGTCTTTCCGCGGCCAAGTCCGCATACTGAGGGTCATACAAGCCGGCGACTGGCGCGTGCGCGCACCGACAGCTGGTCGTTCGCCATTGGGCACGTAGGGGCCTGGACACCAGCCGGTGGCCGCATGCTTTGATCAAGTCTCGGCGGGAGACATTGGCATGGCCCGGCCATATGGCGTGGGTGAACGCCTGAACGGCGCGAGCTTGTGGGCTCGCAGTGATCGCGCGAGACAATCAGGTTCGGCGCGACCAGACGACACGAAAGTTTGACACAAAACTGAACAGGACTGATTCGGTAATCCCCTCTTGATGGTGCTTTTCGTCTCTCAATTGTCGAAGTACGTATGAAGGGATCAGCCCTGGATTCGTAACCACGCGGCCTTACAATGCGACGCGCTAGGCTCGGAGCGCCTCCGTGGAGCGGCGAGCTAGGTTTGGCAGCGCGTGAATAGTGATAGCGCGCGCGCAGGATATCGCGGGATTTTTGTACCTAGGAGTCTTGCAGGCTCGCAGGCAACAGGATTTTCCTGCACGATCCACGCCGAATCACGTCAACTTGTGGCACAATCGCCGTTTCGCCAAGGCGGTCCGGCTTCCACTCCAGATTAATCTGCGCGAGCACCAGATGGTATCATTTCCTGGAGGCATTGTCAATACAATCTTTCGTGTGTCGGGGAAAAGGGACGCGCGCGAAACTCGTTCTCCCAGGTTCCGTGCCGAAATGGGTGTCCCTTCGAGCGTCTGGTCCGCCCCTTCTGCCGTCGTCCGTCGGACCAACGACTCACGCCGCCCCCAACTGAACGTCACCGATCCAGCGGCATTGCCGGCGGCCGCACGCCCCATCCAATGCGCGCGATGTCCCTGATGCGAGTGCTCAACGCTCACGGGCACCGAGTGTGTGGCGTCCGTTATACACTGTCCGCGTTCGTTATGGGCGAACTGCGCGCTCGCTCCGGCGAGTGGCCGTCGGCTGGGGCACAAGCGTGCGGACAGGAGCCCCCGCGGCGCAGATGGAGAGCCGCGGGCGCTGCGACAGACCGGGAGCGATCGCTCCGAGACCGCATGCCGGATGCCGACCGGCTGTCGGGCCGCGAGTATCGCACGCCGCGCCAGTCCCCAGCTGCTCGCCCAAGACGCGAACCCAGCGCGCGAGGGGCAGCCCCGGCGGGTGGGGCGGCTGCTGCTTGGCGGGACGGCAGCGAGCAACTGAGGGACGCCGATGGAGACGCCGGTGGGCGGTCGTGACGCCTCTGGAATGCGTCGCCGCGCTCGTCTACCGCCGGGGATGGCACCGGTCGCTCCTGCTCCTGCTCCTCCTCCTCCTCCTCCTCCTCCTCATTGTCCTCCTCATCTTCGGGGATGTGCTCGCGGGCACGAGTGGCATGGCAAGTCGGCGGAAGCCGTCGCAGCCGGTCATTAAATACTGTCCTATAGTCTACTTCAGCCGCGCGCCGCGCCGCTAGCGCGGCCGGTCGTCGTCGTCGTACTCGTCGTCGTCCATGCCGGCCTCGCGCTTGAGCCAGTCCGTGACGTAGAACTTGCCGAGCGCAAAGAGGCGCAAGCGATCGCCCCCAAAGCGCGCGCGGAAGTGGTGGAACAGCCACTGCAGGATCTCGAGCTCGCCGGCGCTTGTGGCGTTCACGAACGCACGCGACGAGCAGCCCTCGGCCCGCTCAGCGCGCAGGAACAGCAGCACCTCGAAGTGCCCGCCGGCGGCCGCGCCGTCCATCGCGTCCGTGGAGCAGCCCTCGCCGCGGTGCGCGTGCAGCCACTTGACGGTCTCGAGGTGCCCATGCGTCGCCGCGTCGTTCATGGCACGCCGCGTGCAGCCCTCGGTCCGGTGTGTGTGCAGCCACTGGAGGACGCGCAGGTGGCCCCCGCCGGCGGCTCGGTCCATCGCCCCGGCCGTGCAGCCCTCGTGCCGGTGGGCGTGCAGCCACAGGAGCACGTCCAGGTGCCCGTTGGTGGCAGCGCCGTCCATCGCGTCGCTCGAGCAGCCCTCCTCGCGGTTGTAGTGCAGCCACTGCACGAGCGCAAGGTGGCCGTTGCGCGCGGCCAGGTTCATGGCGCCCCGCGTCCCGCCCTCGTGGCGGTTCGCGTGCAGCCACTGCACCACGTGCAGGTGGCCCGCCCCCGCTGCCCAGTCCATCGCCGCCGACGTGCAGCCCTCGGCTCGGTGCGCGTCCAGCCACTGGACGACGTCCAGGTGCCCGTACCAGGCGGCGTAGTCCATCGCGCGGGCCGAGCAGCCCTCTGTCCGGTTGGCATGTAGCCACTGCACGACGTCCAGGTGGCCGTGCTTCGCCGCCAGGTTCATGGCGTCGATCGAGCAGCCTTCCGTTCTGTTGGCGTGCAGCCACTCGACGACCCGCAGGTGCCCATTGCTCGCCGCCTGGTCCATCGCCTCGCTCGTGCAGCCCTCGCGGCGGTGCCGGTGGAGCCACTCGACGATGTCCAGGTGCCCATTGGCGGCGGCGTTGTTCATGGCGGCAGTCCCGCAGTACGCCGAGTTGTCGTGCAGCCACCGGACGACGTGGAGATGGCCGTTGGCCGCGGCGTCGTCCATCGGGATGGACGGGCACGAGCTGAACAGGTTGCGCCGCAGCCACTTGAGCACGTCCAGGTGCCCACCCGCGGCGGCCAGAACGGCCGCGTACGGCGACCACTCCCCGCGCACCTCGCAGAGCCACTTGACCATGGGCAGGTTCCCGTTGCGCGCGGCCTCCTCGAGCGTCACGAAGAACATGTGCGTGGGCGGCGGCGACGTGTGCTGCTGCAGCCACGCGACGACCTCCAGGTGGTCGTTCTTGCCGGCGTAGTACAGCTCCTTGGCGCCCCAGAACACGTCCACCTTTCGCTCGCCGTCCCCGCAGTTGCCAGCGGCGTCCTCAGCGCACGTCGCCGCGCCGCCGATCCGGATGCTGCGCGCGTGGAGCCACTGAAGGGCGGCCAGCTGGCCGTGCTTGGCGGCCTCCTCCACCGCCCTGGTCACTCTGCAGCCCGGGTAGTGCTCGACCAGCCACTCCATGACGCGCACGTCTCCGCGTGCCGCCGCCGCCATCATGCCGAGCGTGAACTGCCACTGGCGGTAGAACGGGTCCTCCGGCTCGCGCCGCCCGCCCGCCGCCGCGTCTCGGAGCGCGAGGCGCGCCAGGAGATAGACCGCGCCGTCCGAGCGCCGCGCGCAGGCGGCAGGAACCCGCCAGCGCCCGGAGAAGTCAAGGAAGCCGCTGATGGCCCCCATGACGTGCGCCAGCGCGGCCACCGCCGGCCGCGCGCGGCACACGACCGCCGCGCTCGTGAGCGGCGGCAGCGCCATGCGCGTCCGTGGCTCCGCTCTGTCTGCGCCTGCGTCTGCGAGCAATCGTCCGACGCGTCGGCGCCGGCGGTAGACAGGCAGGGGGGAAGAAGCGGAGGGAGGAGCAGGAGAAGAGCGGAGTGCCACCGACCGCTTTCTCCCCTTGCGGCGGAATCGCGAGAGTTTCCGATAGGTGCTTGTGTTCCAAGAGTGAGAATTGTCCTAGTGGTGCTGTGGTTTACTGCGGTGCCTATCTGTTTTGATCCTATATCGGGCAATAAATGGGTATAAAACCCTATTTTAACAGGGCGTGAAAGGCGATAATTTTGGATGCCAATCAACGCCTGGAGCACGCTGATTGGCGCAGAAGTCCCCGAAGTGTGGCGCGAAAATGTTCCACCAATATTTGATAGAATATAATACAAATATAAAGAGTACTATTAAATTATTGAAGGAAGGATCTTCATTTGACGTTACGAAGTTTTGCCTGAGGGGGTTTTGCCAGTTTCGTGCATTTTTGGAAACCATTCCGTATTTTGCTATGTATCTTGCTACCCAGGTATCAGTTTTAAACCGTGACCACATCGTGGTGAAGCCCTGTTATTGCGCTTTTATTCAGTGACAGATGCTTGTTTGACTGCGTTGATACCACGAAAAGCAAGTCCAATGTCGTCGTCGATCGACTTTGAGTAAAAACCAGTTTCCAGACTTCTTCAGACTTTGTTTTTGTATGTTTTGCACATGACCTTCGTCAGAGGATTCAGGGTTCAGATTCGATGAGGAATTCCTCTGAACCTAAATATTTGTCAAAATCTGATTTCAAGGGGTACACTCGTATGCAATATTTGCATACGAATTAGGGTCATTTTAACAGTGTTCAATGACGATTTGCAATTTGACACTAACATCTTCGCTGCTATAGCTTAAGAAGTTCTTGGACGATTTGCAAATTGACACTAAAAAAAATAGCTCTGCTTTAGCTTAATGGTACGTCCTCTGAATCATCTCAATATGACCATAACTCGACACGCCGCATAACTTTTTGAGTGTCTATTTGTTGGTGGGTGTGAAGCACCATAGCAAAGCTGGAGTCGTGCTCTGAAACTTCATATTTTTGGTTTTAGTTGTTGTGTATAATTGATATCAAGCTGGCGAAAATATTTATGGCATTTTCAGTGCGGTTGTATTTTTTACCGTATCTCATTCAGCATTTTGCGATTTTGAGAACACTTGAATGACTGTTCTCGGCAATAGATGGGATTCTGGATTCGCATTTCAGTTATTAAAACAGTGAGAATTCAGAGAGCAAACTTTCGATGTTTTTCGTACAAAATTTTACACATTGTTGAACTTATTGACCAATCAGATTGCATCTAAAAGGTATCTCTCATTTTAGGTCACCATATAATCATAATTAGAAGAAGAGAAAAGTCACAGATTTTTGTGTCTATTTCCCCTTTTCAAACGTCTTGCGGTCGCACAAATTGAAATGGGATTCACCCCTTCCGGAGCGCAAGACGCATGAATAACACGTCAACGTTCTTCTTCCCAGGTGGACGCTGCATGAAAAGCGATAATGCCTGAGGACAAACTCAGAGCGCTACGGGCCATACCTTGCCTCCATTCATTTCATCCTATTGTTTCAACTATGGGATACAAATTTTGTGTTGTAGTGAATCACCGAACAAGAACCAAGGATTAAGCGGAAAATGCAATGATGTCTGGGGTCTACATATTGACCAATCATAATCTATATGTGATTTTATGTGAACCACACCATAACCTTAATGGTCATATTGAGATGGTCCAGCGGAAGTAATGCCCTCGATTTGAAACCGAGAGGACGGCGATTCAATTCCGCGTGGCAGGACAACCACTCACATACAAGAAGTCTTTCATTGATACAAGGAGGCCGGCACAAAACTGCGAAAGTGACCGCCCGTGTCACCATGCGTAAACCGCTAGTATGCTCCGCACCATGAGTTGGCCCCCCTTCTGATTAGGATTCGAAATGTCGAATTTCAACAATCCAAATTCACAGTGGACCAATACAGAGGGATATCGTATCACAATTACAACAGAACCAGGACGAAAGACAGAAGAGAAGAATGAAATTGTATGCACCGGTTTAGACAACAGCTTCCATCACATACACGGCTTTACACTGCTGCTATCACTGCGTCTTCTTCCTTTTTGCCGTTGCTGGTGGAGAGGCGAGGTCGCAAAGCAGATCTCGAGTCAACAACCGCCCACCGACTGTCGCTGTCTTCCGCACGCGCTTGCGTGGTGTCTGAAGCACCAGCACGTCCTTCTCGATGACCGGCTTGATGCGAAGCCACGCGGCTATTGCGGTGTCTTTTGGAGCGCCATTGCGGTGGAAGACGCTCACACATTTGTTCAGGATAGGCTGGGTCGGAGGAAACAGTACACACCCCTTGAACCCCGTCACGATGTTCTCCTCCATATTGCTTGACTTCCACGCATTGCTGGTCATCTTGACTGCTTGCTCCTTTGTGACAGAGTAGTTGCCAGTCTCGACAATGTAGATCTCAGTGAGGATCCGCAGGCAAACCTTGAACCTGGAGAAGATGGCCACATCCAGAGGCTAGAGAAGGTGAGTTCCATTCGAGGGGAAAAGAACGATCAAGATGCCGAGCATCTAAGCCTCGGCGACGACATCGAGGGAGTAATGCGACAAGCAGCCGTCGATCACCAGTAGTAGTTGGCGCGCGACATTCAGAGGCACGCTTGCCGAGAAGAAGTGGAGCCACTTGACGAAGAGTGAGCTGTTCATGAATCCGGTGGTTGTCGTTGTTACTGCAGCCCCTGGGATCTTGCACCCGTTGAGCACTGTCAGCTTGACGGTGACACCAGGGAGAATGTACAGCAGTGGCACCAAAACGGCAGCAGCGCTGTCACAAGCCACCACCGTGAGGTGAAAGCTGACTGAGAGGTCTTGGTGCCAGACGTTCTGAGACCAAACGAGCTTCCACAGCGCGCTTTGACGCTTTAGTGGTCTTGAAAGCCGTCTCATACATGTTGAACACCCGGGATGCGTCCAACTTGTACTCGATGATGACCTTGGCCAAAGTGTTAAAGAGCTGGCGAGTGTCGTTGACCGTGACGGAGTTTCTGCTCTTGGATACTGCCTCGGACGTCCGGGTCGCGAGGATCGAGTGACGTTCCATAAATCGCCGATACCACTCCCGACTGTCTGGATAGTAGTGAGTGTGCTGATCACGTCAGCCTTGTAGATGATCTCGTGGCAGCTGGCTGGATGACCGACGTGCTGACGCCGAATGACCCAGTCGACTAAGTGGGAAACCGCTTCTTCCAACAAAAGCGGTGCAGGCCCGCAATGACGGTGCACTCTGGTGATGCCGAGCTTGCCCTGGGCGGCCCGCTTCATCAGTGTTAGGTACGGAATCTTTGTTGCGCTGCTGACCGCGGGACCCTTTTTCATTTCTCAAAACAGTCTGGACTGCAGCATTGAGGGCATCGTTGGTGGAGTTATGGGGCATATTGGCAGTTGACGAATGGGAGCAAGATATTTGCAGTTTCCCGCCACCATTTGCGGGATAGTCGAGAGTTGAAACATACGATTGTGAAGGATTCTCTGGCTATCATGCAGCTGAACATGTCAGCCAATGACTACCCATATGCATTGTATTTAAAACTCATTGGCTAAAAGGAGATTTTCAAATCTGGTCTTGTGCACTAAACTGCAAAACCCCTTAATCGGTTTGGAAATCGCCCGAATAAGAGTTACATTCAAAATATCCAACCCCGATTTCTGAAAATCATTGAGGCAACATCATTATCTGGAAAAGCCTGTCAGTTTTACGTGTTGATTGTAAAACCCTGAAATGCCAAGCGAATTATTAACCCATTCGCGGTCATACGGTCCTTTCTAGGCGATTTAGCGCAAATCCCAAAATGTGATGCGGAAACCGGGTGCGATACGGTCCTTCTCGGGACATTTCGAAGGACTTCAACTAGTTATAGCAGGATGGTAATGTCCTGGTGAGGTGTAGCTCTTTTTGTCATACTTTATTCCATACATATGCTTTTCCTGTCTGAAATGAAATGAATACATTTACCGCAAAAAGCGGTACATATCTATTCCCGCACAGAGTACAATGGTTTCCGAGATGATCTGTTTTGGAACATTTCACGTGCATATCACTCGGAAATGTATCGTACAGAGAATGACTTCGTTCGCGAACGGGTAGGTCAAACAGTAAGGTAAAAGCTCACTTGATTTTGATTTTCAGTATGAATACAAACCGTGAAAGCGTGGCCTATCGATCCTTTAGTTCTTTCGAATTTTAAGCTAGAGGTGTCAGAAAAGTTACCACAGGGATAACTGGCTTGTGGCAGCCAA
>JAADYB010000113.1:0-40235 GCA_023338075.1 Phytopythium litorale
GAGCACGACGGTGACGCCGCGCAGCGAGTCGGCGGGCGACCCCGAGCGCTGGCGGTGCGCGCGCGCCGGGAAGGCGCCGAAGAGGAACTCGAGCTGCACGCATGGCTGCAGGTAGGCGGCCGCGACCTTGTGCACGAGCGCCGAGAGCAGCGGGAAGACCGTGTAGCGCGCGAGCGCCGGCACGACGCACAGCGAGAGCGGGACCAGCACCGAAACAAGCGCCACGGCCAGCACGCCGAAGCTGCGGCTCGTGGAATGGTGCGACAGCGTGGCGAGGTGCTTTGACCCGGGGAGGAACTTTCTCCGGGCGACTTGGGCTTGGCTTGCCTCGGCTTGGCTTGCCTCGGCTTGGTCGGCAGGAAGGATTTTGCGCGCTGGAGGACGCCGAGGTGGCGAAGGTGGGGATCGCGCGAAGGTCGCTCCAAGCCACATCAACATCGTCTGCGCTTCACAGTTCGACCAGTCATTGTGGGTTCATTGTGGGTGCAGTCTTCCACTCTGGCCGATGACATTGCGCTTCTACAAGTCACCGAACTCAACTCATGCTGATTTGTGGGCATCGATCACATGACTCTGATCAAGCGCGCAGCAGAGCTCATTCTCCGATGCGACCGACGCTGAGCAAGTCGCGGGACGGAGCTTTAACAAGCAACACCAGAACGATGGCGCCTTCACTCTCAATCTTCGCTGTCGCAGCCGGTACTTCGTTGTTGATCAACTCGACAGCAGGAGCAGCGACGGGTACCGAGATGTCTTCTCCTCTTCAAGTAGATGCAGATGCCCCAACGCACGCCTCACACTACGCAGTGGTCTGGACGCCCGAGTCCATGACTCTTGCTGGTGTGCTGCCTCGCCACGCGGATGAAAACACATACATGAGCAGAGATCCGCTGGTTATTCCACTCCAGAATGACGCTGACATTGCCTACTCCGGCAAGATCTCACTCGGAACACCACCACAAGTGTTCAACATGTATTTCGACACGACGGCAAGTGACACCTGGGTCTCCAACATTTCAAGCCATGCCATGTTCCGCTACAACCACGACGCGTCGTCGACGTACCATGCGAACGGAACGGCCTTCGAGTCATTTGTGAAGGGAATCGTGTCACAAGACGTGCTGCGCATTGGAGGCGCGACACTCCCGGGGCAATACTTCGTAGAGACATCGACCTATTTGCTGATGGCGGAGATTACTGGAGTGTTCGGCCTCGGCTTCGACTCGGAGAGCGTCGTACCCATGGAGACGCCGCTTCATCACTTGGCTCGAGAGAAGTTGATTGATCGAGCGATGTTCGGGTTCTACTGTGGCCGAGATCAAGCCAACGGTGAACTGACGCTAGGCGACATTAACCCCAACCGATTCAGCGGAGAGCTGCACTTCGCAAACGTCATCAGCAAGTCGCAGTGGCTCGTGCAGCTAACTTCCATCAAGGCTGGAAACGTGACACTCGACGCTGACGCAAAATTGCTGATGGCCACAACGTCCAGCTTTGTTTCCGGTCCGGAGGATGCAGTTGCACAAATCGCCAAGACTGTCGGTGCCACGAAGCCAGATTTCTTTTACAAAATCAGCTGCACTGCTAGTCCAAAAGACATCGTGTTCACCATCGCCGACCGAGAGTTTGTCCTCACCAAGGACGAGTACATTTTGCCGTCGGGGGACCCAGATATGTGTGATTTCGCGTTCCAAGACGGAGATGCGACGTGGACGCTAGGCACGGCGTTCTTTCGCAAATACTACGCTGCCTTCGACATGGACGCACCTGTTCCGCGCATCGGCTTTGCACCTGCTTTGCACTGAAGGTCGCGATAATGGGTTGTTCTCTCACGGAAAGCACTCCACCAACTTCTTGGAACAGAGATACACTGATTCTGTCATGAGTAAAAGCAAAGAGACAACGAGTAGAAGGCCAGTGGTCACCGCTATCATACATACCGAGTAGTTCGGACGAAAGGGACTTAGTTCATCTTGTCCGATCGATCGAATAACTGTCACTACCTGCGCTCACGGCGTCAGACACGGAGGCCATCGATTGGTCTCGCTCCGGCTCAACTGCCACGCCTCCATCCCGATAACCAATGCCACCTATTGACCCAGTCGCCATAGTTCAATCTGCCGAACTGGAGCCCAGTGACGCGGTGTTTTCGTGGTGCGCCAGTGCTCGCAGGGATTCCTCCTCCGTTCGAGGTGCTGCTGAGCGGGAAGAAGCGCGGCGTCGGTGTCAGCAAGGGGAACGGCTCCGGTGGCAAGGTTGATCCCTCGGACGCAATCATCACGAGTCGTGATTCACGACAGCGGAAGCGCGCGAGATCCAGGAAGTTGCCATCGCCAGTGTGCTCGCCAGCGACTTGGAGCTGTGTGGGATCATCGCGTTCTCGTTTGAAGGCAGCAAGGTGATGATGGTGAATGTAGTCGCGAGGACTGTTGGGATGCAAAGGACTGACCCTGGCTGCCTGCTCCATAGACGACGCAAAAGACAACAAAGACAACACACGCATCAGCATCCTAGCCGCCTCCTACATCTGGTCTGGGCTGGGCTGCTCGTGAAGTCGCTGAGCATCTCGTGAATGGCGTCGGGTCCGTATTGACGACAGTAGGCTGCTCTCCTGACGGAGCCGAGCTGGTCGTTATGCCTTTGAACTGCGATTCGTCCGGCCAAGCAGGCCTTGAAGCCAGTAGACTGTTCGTCGACGAGGTCAGTCTCGACTTGAACGGCCTCGGACTGGTCTTCGACGACGCGGACAGCGATTTGATGCCGTCGGACTGCGCTTGGACAACATCGCGCTGCTCTTCAACGACTTCGGACTGGTCTTGGACCATGCAAGTGCCAATCGACGTCACCGGCCTGCTCCTGGACAGCAACGCGCTGTTCTTAAATGGCACCAGGTCAGTCTGGAACAACACCAGCCCGCTCTTGACGCCGTCAGCCTGCACTTGACGCCGCCAAACTGCTCTTGACGCTGCCGGAGTACTCTCGGACACCATTCGACCCCATTCGGCGGTCTAGAACGTCTTGCAGCTGCTCGTGGACGGCCACGCGCTGCTCTGGATGCCGCCGACCCGTTCTGAACCGTCCGCCTCGAGTCCATCAAGTCCATCGAGTCTATCGAGTCTATCGCGCGCTTGGTGCTTCCTGCTTGCTGCTTGATGTTCACTGCCCGCAACCTGATCACAACACATCAAAAAAAGAAAAGAAAACAAGCACCACACCAGCGTCAGTATCCTAGGCACCTCCTACACCCTCCGCGCGGCGACGCGACACACAAGACACGCTAGCTCCATGTCCTTGCTCGCACTCGCACTCGCACTCGCACAGACGGTTGGTGGTGGTGGGAGGGGGGGGGATATCGCTGTTGTCGCCACCTTCAACGCGCAATTGCTGTTTTCCTGTCACTCTGGGCCGTTGCGGAGGTTCAAAAATGGGTCCACACCTCGTCAAGCAAGCCAAGACTCCCGTTTCACATTGAATGTCGTAGCTGAAGCTCTTCCCGTCTCCACGCGCTCGTATCCGATGGGCGGCTCATACCACGACGCGTAAGGCGTAGCGCACGATGCGCCGCGCGCCGAAGCGAAACAGGTCCATGCTTAGGTGCAGCAGCGTCGCCGAATTGACCCAGCAGAAGTTCAATCCAGTCGCCCGACGCCGTCCCTATCCAGCGATCTTGGCCTTGCTCGCTCTGCTGAGATCTGACCACCACGCCATCTCGGTGGCTGCACACGAGTGGCGTAAATGCAGCCGCTGTCGCTGACCCGACGCGCTGATAATCTGGTGGTCAGGCTCTGGTCGTTCAGCGTGCCGTCAACGCTCGAAAGTAGAGACGACGGTCTCGCGCATGAACCGGGACGGACGTCGTGGCAAGCGCCGATGGCATTGAATAGCCATCAATGAAGATGCCTTGACCGCCGCGCAAGCCCACAGCGAGTCCCCCGTCCTTCAAGGTGTCTGTCGCTAGGGCGACGAGCGGTAGACTTGCCTGGCGCCTCCACAACGCCGCGCAGCAGGTCGAAGATCACGATGTGCGCCTCGCGACTCACCTCATTTCAAGTTCGAAGGGTGGTTGGACTCAAGCTCAGACCTGAGATCGGTGATGGAATCATGAATAACAGATGCGTTTTAGCTTTGTGAGGCTTCGATTGCACCATTTGAACCAGTCCGCAGTGTTCAACGTGGCGATGTGGAGCCCAGTGCCCAATGGCGACACCTCGCAAGTTGCTCACGCTGTCGTTCCTGGTGCGTCAGCGCACGCCTTTGGCAGCGGTTTCCCCTCCGTTCGAGGTGCTGCTGGGCGAGAAGAAGCGCGGCGTCGGTGTCGGCAAGTGGAACGGCTTCGGCGGCAAGGTCGAGGCCGCGGACGCGTCCATCGCGGCGGCGGCAGCGCGCGAGATCCAGGAAGAAGCCAACGTCAGTGTGCTCGCGAGCGACTTGGAGCCGCGTGGGGTCCTCACGTTCTCGTTTGAGGGAGGCAAGAAAATGATGGTGCGCTTAGTGACGAGGAAGGTCGCTGATGCAGAGGACTGACACTGGTCGATCTCGACAGGAGGTGCACGTGTTCCTGGCCACCAAGTTCGCCGGCGAGCCGTCCGAGAGCGACGAGATGCGGCCCAAGTGGTACCGCTCCGACGCGATCCCCTTCTCGCTCATGTGGCGCGCGGATGATCGCTTGTGGGTGCCGCACGTGCTTGGAGGCAAGTCGGTGCGCGGCCACTTCCACTTGGATGCCGACGAAGAGACCATCCTCGAGCGCACGCTTGATGTTGAATGACCATAGCGAGCGAGGGATGTACGTGTCGTAATATCCTCCGTGACCGCCAATGCTATCGGCTTGACTTCTGGGCCTCGTGCCTCTCCCTCTTGGCCACTCGGCTTCCTCGTACATGGTGCTAATCTCACAAACTGCTTTGCCATAGTTTGGCCAGTCGATGGGTGCATAACGATGGAGAAAGTACCAGGCAGGCTTGTCAACCATTTCTCGCCGAGCCTGGCTATCGCTCATCCTTGTGAACAGCAAAACCTGGTGGTGACTCCGAGTCAATTGGTCACTGAGGTACTGTCCTCCTGCACCTTGAATACGAACCAGACTTGTCGGAAGGCGTCCGAGTTCAGCTTGACTTGTCTTGGAAGCCGAGCGACAGCTCACGGAGGTGCAGCAGCAGGCACTTCCACGCGGGGAAGTCGACACACGCGTGCAGCACGAGCGAGTCGCGGACAGTCCGATGCTTGGCGCGAGTCGCTGTGTCTACTCCCAATGAGAGTCGAACTCCAGGGTATCCGCGAGGCAATGGTGCTCCTGCCGCCAGTCTCTAGTCTCAGCTTGGACGACGCCAACGCGTCACAGTTGCTCGAAGAGATCCTCCACGAAGCAATAGCAGTCGATGAGTTGCTGTGCGTTGCAAACTCAACGCTCGTGCTTGTGATTGCAGCTTGGTCACTGCAACAATTGCGGCAGCGCACCAGAATGAGGAATGATTCCTTCCTTTCCGAGTTGTCCGATCGCAATCCCACAATAGAATGCCCCATTGTGGCAACCACTATTATTATGTATCGCAGGAGACCCCACCCTCATATTCGATCAAACACACAACTGTCATGGTTGAGCGCTGGGCATTCCTCCGCCCGTGGACCGCGGCTGTGCGCGGGCGGCTCGCGGTCGAGTACGACGACTGGGACATCAAAGCTGAGCGGCAGTTCGTCGGCATCAGCGTGTGCCTTAAGGCCGAGAGGGAGTCGCCGTCGCCGTCGCCGCAGCAGCTCCGAGCCATCCGTGACGCGCTGGTGCTGCTCGCGATGCTCGCACGTGTCGACGTCCGTGCGTTGGCGCACGTCTTGAAGGTCCAATGCCAGCTGAAGCTGAGCCACGATGACGAGATCGTGCTGGACTCGGACGCCTTTCGGAACCCGAAGTTCGTGATCAAGCTCGAGGAGTTCGAGCTCGGAGACGACGCTGAGCGAGCACCGCAGATGCTGAAGGACTTGCTTCTACCCGACGTGTCTGTGTCGGACTCCTGTCGTCTGGACGCAGCACTCGGTCAAGTCACTGCGCGGGCCGTCGGAGATCGCGTCGATGCGGAGTGTTCCCGCCTGGACGTGCCAGTCGCGGTGGACATTGAGTCAATGGCGAGCTTGGCGTGCCTCAATCGACTATTGAGCCGCATCCGACGCGATAACAGTTGGAGCTTGCTGTCGGCGGCCAACCCGGCATTCGCCAAGCAAGTCTGGAGCGGCCTGCTGGAGCTAAAGGAGCGATGTGGAAGCTGGCGGATCCCAGTCGAGCTACCGCCTCGAGGGGTGAGCGCGACATCAATCGACTACACCGTGTCTGTCGGATCGATTGACGTCCAGAGCACCAAGCATAGACCACCACAAGTGGTCGCAGCGACGTTGGAGGATATGGTGACTGGCTGTGACGGTCTGAAAATCTCCCAAATGGCGTTCTCCACGGGTTTTGACAGCGACAGCGAAGTGATCAACGAGGGTGAAAAGGCTCTGGCATCGGGAAAGCTGTTCGAGCGGATTCTATGCGCCAGTGGCCGCGGGAAGAAGGACCACCACGCTGTGCAGCACATCAATCTGTTCCACTTGCTGGGCAGCTTTACTGAGTTCGCTCGGCTCAGCTCTGCCCTCGCGGAGATGCAGACAGCCGAGTCAATCATTCTCCGGTTCACCTCGAGAGCAGACAGCTTTGACGATTTCGTGAGAGAGATTGAGCACGCCTGGAAGCATTTGGCATACGCGCTGTTCTCCAGACATGCACACGCGCGTTCATCCGTGACATCAGTCACTCTTCATGGACTCGAATGTCTCGAGATGTGGGAAGAACACATGAACGGGTTCGCAAAGGTTCTGGCTTCTGCCGATCCAGCAATCGAGTTGTTTCGCGCGTACGGGGTTCCAGACTACGACAACAACGGGAACGTCTTGGCGCCTGATCATGGCACAATTGGAATGCTGAAGACAGGAACGCCATTGACACTCCTACCGATGGATGCGGACGGCGTCGCGATCGATTGGAACTTGGAGACGGACGTGTGCGGCGTCAGGGTCCTTCAAGTGTACGACAACTCGGGGGTAGCTTTTGTTTTGGTTCCTGGCTACGGGGTGTGTCAAGTGGCTCGCGACCAAGTCATGCCTGAAACGGAGCCAAGATCGAAAGGGGGCGTGACTAGTTTGCACATCAAGGTTCAGAATCCGGAGGACAACGTCCGCGGCTTGCCCCGATTTCTGCAGCTGGTTGGGTCGCCGTTGCTTCGATTGTCGCTCGTCTTCCCCCGTGCATCGGAGGCATCGGAGGTTTGGTCGATCGACATACTCAAGTCGTGCCCGAACTTGAAGACGTTTGCTCTGAGAGGACCGGCTCCGATTGACACAGAGTCCTTCTTGTCCGTGTACCGAGAGAGCCGCTTGAAGATTGAAGACCTCGATTGCCCTTTTGACGACATCGGGCGATTGGCACGAGAGTTATCCGACGCCAACTCGTCGTTTGCAAGGACCGTGAAGCGCCTGGCGTGCCGCTTTCAAGCGACAATCAGCAAAAACGATGCCAGGGCTGCTCTTGAGGACATCGTGAGTATGCTCCATGCAAACCGCACGCTCGAGTTCTTGCGTATCACGCTTCCAAGAGGAGTGCCTTGTGACAGCGATCTCGTGAAGCGCACGAAGTCGTTCAACAACCAACCACTGCCGGTGGTAAAAGAGCGCTTCTCGACCGCGTGCCGCGTTGCGTTTATTAGCATCTTCGCTTGGAGCAGTGAGCAGATCAAAGAACGCAAGGCGAAGCGGGCGAGCACGGAAGCCCCGTCGTCCCGAGCAGAGAGCAGCGCGCAGTCGAAGCTGATCGCGTTCCCGATGGACCGCAGTGTGCTTTCGCACATTTTCGACTTTGCCGCTTCTTGCGTTCGTCGTCGGACGTATTTGGTCATCGACAATGAGCTCGAGCGATGAGCAGCTGACATTCGTGAAGACGCTTTGGTAGCTTGGTTGTTCTGTCGCCGACTTCATTTGCATGTACGTCAACAACCGAGGACTCTATCTCCCGTACCGGCCAGAGCGGGACCACGACAATGCACTTGGACACGAGTAAACCGCTCCAGGCTTCGGATGCAAGTGATAAAGCACGAATATCCGATTGCTGTGGGCGAGTGTTACGCTTGCTGGGACGTCTGCGTCTTGGTCGCTCTTGGCGCGGCGGCTCACAAGTCAAACGGATGGTAAGTTGTCGCGTACACGCGACGGTGGACGCACGGCGCAGCGAAGGCGAAGATGAGCGACAACACGCGGCGGTCGATCGGCAAGTCAGCTAGCACCGTCTGTAGGCGGTCTGGCTGTGGAGGCAGCACTCCAGTGTTCGATCGCCTCGCCTCACGGTCCTGCTGTGCAAGTCTGCTGGACGTAAAGACGCTGATGAACGCCGCGCGGCACGGTAGGGAAACCTGCCCTTGAAGCTTCTGCTTGTGGAATGTGTTGATCTGCGCGATCTGACGTTTGGTGCGTGGCACACCGCGTGAGATCATCACGTGCAAGTACTTGAGCGTACGATTCGTCCCCAGCATCGAAATGACGTCCTCAAGCGTCACTCGATCATCGTTGTTGCGCCAGTGCGAGTCAAACCGATACGACAGGCGCTTCATTTGCTTCGCAAACGACGTCCTCTCATCGGCCAACTCCCTCATAAGTCGCCCGGTATCGTCGAAAGCGCAGTCGAGCTCCTCGATCCGCAGGTTGCTGTTACGATACACCTTCAGGAAGGCTTCTGTGCCGACCGACTCCACTCCATTCAGAACGAAAACCTTCAAGTTTGGGCACGACTTGAGCATGGCTGGTGTCCAACTGTTCGCCTCTGTTGGCAAGTCGAGCGATAGACGCGTCAATGACGGGCCAATCAGCTCCAGGAACCGCGGAAGTCCGCTCACGTCGTCTGAGTCCTTGTCGAACTGCATGTGAAGACTGGCCACGCCGGTTCCGGTCCTTGGCGCAGCGGATGGGATCACTTGGCCACGTCGGACTTTGCACACACCGTATCCAGGCACCAGCACGGTCGCGAGCTCTGCCTCGTCGTGATCTTGCAGCACTCGGACGCCATGCACGTCTGTCTCCAAGTACCATTCGAAGTGTTCGCCGTACCATGTGGGAAGTAGCGCCAATGGTGTTCCTTCCTTCAGCATCCCAATGACAATAGGTCTCCCAGAAGCGTCATTGTCGATGCTGCTGTCTTCATCATCTGCGCCGCCACGGATCCCGCCGTCATCTCCACCGACACGGATCTCACCATTGCCTTCGTTGACACCGTTGCAACCATTGTCTGCGCCGCCACGCACGACGTCATTGTCTCCGTCGACGTGAATGCCTCTTGGTTGTCCGTAGCGACCAAACAACAGACGTGCTGGGCCGGAGGAAGCCAGGACCTTTGCGATGCTACCCACATGTGACTCCCCCATCTCGAGCCCATCAAGCACGACCGACGTCACGATTGATCGACTGCGTGCGTATTTCGAGAACAGCGCATACGCCAAGCACTCCCACGCGTGGCCAACCGGATCCGGGTAGTCAAAGTCGCCGAAGTCATCCCCCCATATCGGGTTGAACCGCAGGATCAGCGAGTCGGTGGTCTGCGTCTCAGCTATAGCCGAGCTGTACCGACCGAAGTTGACGGCGCTATCCAGCAAGCAGAACAAGTTGAGGCTCTGCACCTCTCCACAGTCCTCCTTCGCACGCTCACTGGCACACAAAATCCGCTCCAGCAACCTCCCTGTCGTCACAGCTTTCTCGTCCTCGATCTCTCCTTCGGCACCGCTGCCGTGGAAGCCGTCGTCGTCGCTGCAGCCTACCACCAGCGCTAGTTCAGAGATCGGCAGGCCACGACCGCGAGACACCATATCCTCCGCCATAGTCCGCAGCTTCTCCGTCGCCAGTCTTGGGATACGGACCCCGATCGGACCAACGACAACGCCACAGTTGATGACAGCGTCCCCTTTGCTCAGGGATGGCAGCTCGACTGGGATCCGCCAGCCTTCGCTCCTCTCCTTGAGTTCCTGAAGACTGCTCCACACTTTGGTGACGAAGTCGGGCTTGACAACCGAACCGAACCTCAAGGCAACCGGAACGTCGACGCGGAGATCTCCGCTGGCAATCCCTTCAGCGCCAGCAGCGACGATGCTGCGAGCCGCCTCAGCCAGGCGAAGCGTCCTTGCAGCAGTAACAACGGGGAGAAGCAGGTCCGCGACAACATCAATCGCGTCTCCCAGGTCGTCGCGGAACGCGTGGTCGTCCAGCTCGACGATGAACTGGGGCGATGAAAACGCGTCCGAGTCCAGCGCCACCTCGTCCCGGTGGGCCACCCTCAAGCCGCAGTAGGTCTTGAGCACGTGCCTCCATGCGTACGCGTCGACGCGCGCCACCAACGCCAGCAGCACCAGCGCGTCTCAAACCCCGAGCAGCGCCGTGCGCGGCGCCGCCTCCTTCTTCAACGGCAGGCGCACCCCGAGCCCGGTGTAGACGCTCTCCACCTCGCAGGTCAAGTCGTGGAGCTCGATCTCCAGCGTCTTGCGCAGCGGCGCGCACCACGAGCGCATGAACAGCCAGCGGCGCGTGTCCATCGCTGCTCCTGATGGCCTCTGGCGCCATCTTCCCCGCGTTTGAAGCTTACATCCCTTATTATATAGGTCAGTTTGCTGTGAGCGTTGCGACGATATCACCATGAGCTATGGATTATAGTTTTGTGTCGTGTTATTCGCTGGAAAACAAGCTGTAAGTATCTATTTATAGCCAATCAAGTATTTTTGCTAATAACGTTTGAGTGTGTCTCAGGACACAAACCGACGGAACAGCCAAGCGAGAAGCTCCGCGTCATGATGGGCGGCGGGCGCTCGACGATGGCTCGCCAGCGCCGCAAGGTGACGCTGCCACCGGGGTACAGCCAACTCGTGCGTCGTCTCCTCTATCCGTCCATGTGTCGTTCTCCTCCGTTGCTCCAGTACAAGCCTGTCGACGGACTGACGAACGCGGTCGATGCCTTGCAACACGCAGCACTGGATGCGCCTGACGCAGTCCGGACAGGACCTGTCGGGTCTGCGCGGGGCGCCGCCGCGGCGCAGGATCCCCATGGACGAGGTCTGCAGGCACAACACGGAGGAGGACTGCTGGACGGTACTGGACGGCAAGGTGTACAACATCACGCCGTACCTCAAGTTTCACCCGGGCGGCGTGGCCGACCTCATGATGGGGGCCGGCGGCGACTGCACGTCGCTCTTCAACGAGTACCACGCGTGGGTCAACGGCCACGGCATGCTCGAGGCAGGTCTCCTGGCTGCGGGAAGGGATGCAAGCGGCCTCTGACTTGGTCACGCATGGCATTGCAGAAATGCTACATTGGCGAGCTGGACCCCGAGTCCGTGGCGAGTGGGGCCGCGGCGTACTCGCGCAACGCGCTGGACGTGACGGAGTGGCGTCCATTCCGCCTCGCGTTCAAGCAGACCGTGAGCAAGGACACGGTCAAGCTGACGTTCGAGCTCCCAGACAAGAAGACGATGGTGCGGACAGAGTCCCAGTTGCTATCGAGTGCTGTGGTGGTGACTGATGACTGGGCGTTGCGCGCAGGGTCTTGAGATACCCGGACAGCACTTGAAGGTGCGCGCCAAAATCGACGGCAAGATGATCGAGCGCGCGTTCACGCCCACGTCCAAGTTCTCGCAGGTGACCGACGCGATGTCTTTCACCTGTTGTCCTGCCATTCAATCCCTGCAGCGCCTGATGACTTGTTGTGGTACCAGACGGCCTCGTTCGACCTGATTGTCAAGGTGTATCCGGACGGCGCCATGTCGAGCTACCTGGACGCTCTCAAGATGGGCGACACGGTCGAAATGCTCGGCCCTCATGGCGCCATAGGCTACCCGAGCGCCGGCACCGTCACTCGTGGCGGCAAGACACAGCAGCAGGGCGTCAAGCACCTCGTGCTCATCGCTGCAGGCTCGGGCATCACCCCCATGCTGCAGCTCGTGCGCGCCGCGGTCGAGAATGCGGCGGATACCGCGCGTGTGACCGTCGTGTACGCCAACCGCTCGCTCGAGTACATCATTTCGCTCAGCCAGCTTGAACCGCTGGCGTCCATGTTCCCCGGCCGCGTCAAGATCCACCACGTGCTGTCCCAAGCCAGCGGAGACGCCGACCGTCGCGAGCTCGGGTCGTTCGAGGTCGGCCGACTGACCAAGGACGTGCTGGCCACGCACCTGCCTGCCGCCTCGCCGTCGGTCGCCGTGTTCCACTGCGGCCCGCCGCAGTTCGACGAAGACGTGGCCTCGCATCTGCGCGCCTTGGGCTTTGCGGACGAGCAGGTGTACGTGTTTTAGACGACCGAAGAGTGCGGGAGGCACTGCATCACGACGATGTGCTTCGCGCATTGCGGAGGACGGCCGAGGGATTCAAGGTCATCACGAATACGATTTTGGATTTTTTGGTCGGTTTACTTGTGTCCACCACTCGGCGGACGTGCTAGATTTACACAAAATGAGCAAGCAACGCTCGCTCTTCTCTCGTCAGAGGCGCTCGCGACGCTCGTTGGCCTCGCTCGTTAGTTGGTCGTCAAAATGCCGGCCCTCCCGTTCTCCTCAGGGTCGCAGGTGTACTTCCCGGTCGGTCCGCGTTCCCATTGCGCGCCGTCGTTCCCTGCAGCGAAGCGCCACGGCATGAAGCTCACAGGTGCTGCGCCAGCTCATCGCGAAGGTTGCGGAAGCTCTCAAGCTCGTCGTCAAAGGCTGACGCCGCTGTCGCTGCCACGGTCGCTTGGTCCTCTGTGCTCTCTGACGGAGTAAGTGCCGCTGCATCACCACCACCATCACGCTCTGCAACACCTCCCGTCGATGCAGGACCCGTGTTGGCAAAGATCTGGAGCGGCGGCGCGTGATTCAGCTGGTGCAGGAAGTTGCCGACGGATGCCGTGTCCCAACTCGGTCCCGACGAGGTGCTGGCAGACGACGGTCGCCCTGATCCAGAGCTAGCGGCAGTGACCGTCGTCCCGTTCGAAATGTTGCTGTCATTCCCAAGAGCGAACGGCAGCGTCATGTCCATGGCGTCTCCATCAAGCAGCTCGTCGGCGGCATTGCCTCCAGCAGTGTCGCTTCCTGACAACAGGCGCTGGCGATACCCGCTGCCAGCCGAGCCGACAAGCGCCAGCTCAAATGTGTCGGGCGAGTCAGGAGACACGCCCCAGAACGCGGTCGCATTGTCGTTGCTGAAGTCCGCCGAGAAATGACGGCGCTTGGCAGTCGTCAGCGCTTCGCCGGAGCTGGAAGCCGCATCAAGGGAACCTGTTCCACCGCCGGGGCGGAACTGATTCGTGGTGACGAACATCGGGAGCGTCGAGGGGCCCGTGCGGAGGTAGTTCTTGCTGTACGAGTACCCTGGTGATGTTGACAGCAGCTCGCATGGGTTGGACAAAAACGGCGGGCTTGCATCGAACGCGGGCATCCCCGCGGTTCCCGTTCGCTTGATGAGGCTGTTGCTCGGTCCAAACGTGTTCACACTGTCACTTGCGGAGTCAGGCACCCGCGCTGTGAACGGTGGCGTCATGAACGGAGACGCGCTAGCTCCGCCGCTTTGGTGTCCGCTACCGCTTGCTGAGTTCCCACTGCTCTCCGGAGCAAATACACCGCCCATTGCGGACCGAATATGTCCCGTCGGGATAGCAATGGGTGCCGCCGACGGGCTGGCATCGTCCAGCGTGAAGTTGTCCAGGGAACCGCGTGCTTGGTGGTAGTCGCTGGTGATCGCACCGAGCCCTCCACTCGCGCGCCTGATCGCTGAAGCAGACATGCCACGGGTATTCCGGAATAGCGACACCGTCTTGGGATGGCGCGGCGGTGTTGACAACGGATGGTACGACCCCGAGGTGTCTTCGTGGGCCGAAGCGGGGGAAATGCTTGTTGCAGTACCACCACCGCTGCTCCCTTCTGCGCTCCCCATCCACCCGTGGTGCGGGCTGTTCGTCGGCGGAGTGAACCGCTGGTCGATAGCCACGTTCCCGTACCCATACGGAGCAGGAGTCACATTCGGGTTCGACTCGATGCCGCGAAGTCGCTCGGGGTCGCCGTACGAGTGCGCGTGCTGCACCACCTTCGAATGGTCTTGAGGAGGCAGCCCCGTTCGCTCGTCGTAAGCTGCTGCTCCTGCTGGCTTCTTGGTCTGCGGGATCGCCATGGGCTGCGAGATGCTCTGCGTTCGACGCACTGGGACCGGCTGCTGTTGCTCGGCATTCGGCGCTGGAATGGACTGTGGGCTTGAACGACGACGGCGCTCCGTCGTAAACTGCTCCGCGTCACTGACCGGGACAAAGGAGTCTGTCCGGGCCTCTGCCGACGGCATGTGCGGCCGAGCATCCAGCGCGTAGTCGTCGATCTGCTTGTGCTGCATGGGCGTCAAGTCGGGCGACCCCGGGACGTAGTCCTGAATAATAAAGTTGTCCTTGAAGATCTGCGCCGGCGCTTCACGCACGTGTCGCTCGCTCAACTGGTCGCAGTTCTGGCAGTACACGGTCGAGATCTTCAAGTACCCGAACGGCGTCATGATGGGCTCGAAGCTGTACCCGCTCGTGACGGCGGCGTCGCTGAACGGCGAGTCGTCTGCGCTCGTCGCCGCCGCGCGCGAATGCAGCGCGTAACTGAGGCGCGACGGGTACGTCTGGCGCACGATGCGGTGCGCCGGCAGCATGCGGATGAACGAGTGCAGCGCGCGCAGGAGCACGCTGATCTTCTTGCAGACCTCCTTGAGCTGCTGAATCACGTCCCGCGTGTTGTTGAACGCGTAGCCACCGGCGCCAGGCGAACCGGCGCGCGGGTCGCCGTCCGCGAACTGCGGCGCGTACTGCACGGTCCACTGCTCGAGCAGCTCGCGGCGGTCGTCGCCGTCCCAATAAATATCCACCACGAGCGGCAGGTGCACGTCCTCCTTCCACGCGAGCATGGCGTCGCGCACGAACTGCACTTCCTCAATGTCCAGGTTGAACTGCAGCCAGCGAGCACCGCATCGACGTCAATAACAGGTCAGCGCGTACCCTCCAGGTCTTCCCCTGAATGCCATGCAGGACGTACCCGAGCGCGGCGCGCGGCGCGGCGCGAGTCCAGATCCGACTCGAACGTCACGCGCGACTGGATGATGAGCTCCGCGACCTTGTACAGGAACTCGAGCACCACCTGCTCCGTCTTCATGCGTCCCGCTACATACATGTCCATGGGTTGAGTCAGTCGTCATACCCTCTCTCTCTCTCCGTCACTACAATCTCCTCCTCGCAATGAACGCACCGGTGGACGAAGAGGACGACCCGCTGCTGCCGTACGCTGCGCGCGGGCCGCCCGCGAACTGCTGCGGCGACGCCATCGGCCGGTAGTTGCCGGGCTGCATCTGGTACTGCGGCGGCGGAAAGTGCGGCGAAGTGGACGTCGCGCCTGTCGGCGTCATGGAGGCTGCGAGCGCTCGCGCTGGCCCAGAACTGGAGAACGACGCGCGCTTCTTGTCGTCGCGGCCGGGAATGCGCGCGTCACGGCCGTCGTCGGGCCCTGGGAGGCGCCTGGAGATCGCGCGCCGCCTTGGCTTGGTGATGCCTTCTTTCGGTCGCCGCGCCGATTTTCCTCTTGGCGAATGTATCGCGTGCCGTGGCAACAAGAAGTTTCTTCGGCAGGATTGAACCTCTATAAACAGATTACGGAGAACAGTGTATGGGTTTGGGAAGGTTTTCAGCGCGTGACGCAGCGTGACGCGATTTGGATTTATTTATATTTTGACCAATCGTTGTGATGGAACGTGAATTGTCCGGGATGGAAGCCATATGATTCGCTGAATACTTCTTCCTGTCACACTTTGGAGATTGATCGCGGGTAGGGGAGGTTCCGCATTGTTTTTTTTTTTCTGTGGACGACACCACAGACAAGTGGAGAGCTGCGCATGATGAATGCTTCCGATCAAATCAACTTCAAGTGTATCTACTGCGGCGTCTTCTGGAGCTTCTTGCCGCTCTTCCTCTTCCTCTTCTTCTTCTTCTCCATTGCTTGGGCGCTCCCTTGACTGCTTGGCTTGTCCGGTGACTGTGTTGCTGCTGCCAGCTCGTCCTCCGCGTCGGACGTCTCCTTCGTGCTCTCGGCAGTGTCGTCTTCAGCTGGCTCAGCGTCGCTGGTGGCCTTGTCTGCACTGGTTTCGAGCACTTTCGCGGCATCTTGCTCCTGCTTGAGCTTCTTGGCCTCGCGCTGCTCGGTCCGCTCCTGTGCAGACCGCTTGCGGCGGTCGCGCCGGGCGGCCTTGGCGGCGTCTCGCCACTCGAGGAACGCCTTCGACCGCGGCGTCGCAAGCGCCGTGTCCACCCACGCGTCCTCGGCTTGCCAGTCTTGCACCAGCAGCTTGCGCAGCATGGTTTCGTTCTGTATAGCCGCATCAAGCATCGCATCAGTGCTCCTGCTCAGCAGTGCAGATAGTGATCGGGAGAGCTGCACGCACCAGGATGTTCATCTCCAGGAAGCTCTTGCACGCGCACTTGTCCACCGCCTTGCGTCCGAGCACGTCGATGAACCGATCAACGCATAGCTGCAGCAGCACCATCATCCATCCACGCAGCGGGTTACGTTCCTGCCGGCCGACAAGCCCAACGCCAAGCCCACCGCCACGAACCTCGTCTCTGCTGTTGGTGTCGATCGGTTTGGACCGGAAGAACTGGAGCAGCTCGTCGTTCTGCACGGCCGCGTTTGCGACCACGAACAGCAGGTGCAGGTCGCCGACGGTGATGAGGCGGCCGTGGCCGATGCCGATCTGCTGCAGCCACCCGCGCAGGATGCCCACGTACTGCTTCCGGTCGCGCAGGTGGTCGATCCGGACCAGCAGCAGCTCCATCGCCTGCACCACTTCAACCTCAGCGGTCGTCCGTCCGTCTCCAGGTGTTTCGCGAGTCCCCCACACGTCCAGCAGCAGCCCAAGCGTCGTCGTCGGCGCCGACGTAACGCTGCAAGCTGTGCTTGGCCACTCCTTTCAACTGTCAGCGCTCACCTTGTCGATGCTGATTGGACGTAAATGGGTAGAAGGTTACGTTCTCGGGGTGGTGGCGTACCCCATCATAGTGTACCCCCACGACATGCCTCGTGGTCACTTCAGAGCGGCGGGAATGGACCAGAAGACGCCGGCGGCGGTGGATGACGGCGAGATGGTGACGCGACTGCGCGGCTACGACTTCTTCCGTGCGATCGGCTCTCCGCAGCGCATCGTGGCGCCCATGGTGCGCGTCTCCGTGTCTCTCTGGCGCCGGTGTGGCGTGTAGGGGCGGCGGCGTAACCCTGTCGGCGTTGCGTGTGGATGGATGGAGCAGGTGGACCAGTCGGAGCTGGCGTTCCGCATGCTGTGCAGGCGGCACGGCGCGCAGCTGTGCTACACGCCCATGCTGCACAGCCGCCTGTTCGCCGAGAGCGCCGAGTACCGCGAGAAGATGTTCGAGAAGCACGTGCACGACCGCCCGCTCGTCGTCCAGGTGCGTTCACTCACGTTGTTGCGGCGACTGCATGGACGACTCGTGTTCATCTCCCGGTGACACGTCCGCAGTTCTGCGGGAACGACCCGGAGACGGTGCTAGCGGCGGCGAAGCACGTGGAGGGACACTGCGACGCCGTGGACCTGAACCTCGGCTGTCCGCAGGTCGGCAGGCTCCGCTTCCAGTCGATCAAGACGTGGTCCTCGACATGCCAAGAGACTCACGGACGCGTGGCTTCTTTTGCCTGACACGACGAAGCACAGGGCATCGCGCGCAAGGGCCGGTACGGGTCGTTCCTGATGAAGGAGAAGGAGGTGGTGCGCGCGATCGTGGAGAAGCTGAGCGCCAACCTGTCGGTGCCTGTGACGGTCAAGATTCGCGTCTTCCCGGACGCGCAAGAGACGCTCGCGTTCGCCGACATGCTGCAGGCCGCGGGCTGCGACTTGCTCACGGTGCACGGACGCACCAAGGAGATGAACAAGACGGCGGTGCGCGAGGTCGACTGGGACATCATCCGCCAGATCAAGGCGCGGCTGTCCATCCCCGTGATCGCCAACGGCGGCATCGAGACCCACGAGGACATTGCGCGCTGCCTCGCCGCCACCGGCTGCGACGGTGTCATGAGTTCCGAGGCGCTGCTGGAGAACCCGGCCTTGTTCTCCGATACGGGCAACGCGCCGGGCGTCGACACCAGCTTCATGGACCTGGCGCAGGAGTACCTCGACTGTGCGGCGCAGTACCCTCCCGCGAGCGACAAGATCATCCGCGCGCACCTGTTCAAGATCCTCTTCCAGGACCTGCGCGTGCACACGGACCTGCGCGAGGCGCTCGCGGACGCCAAGGACCGCGCGGCCATGGTGGCCATCGTCGACGCGCTGCGCTCGCGCCTGGACACGGAGGACGGACGCGTGCAGTACGCGGTCGAGACGAGCTGGTACCGCCGGCACCGCAAGGGCCAGGAGCTCGTGCGCAAGCGCAAGGAGTCGATGGAGAAGGTCGAGTCGGGCTTCGGCCTGCTCTTCGGCTAGTCGGTCGTCGCCCACCTATAGACGAGCTTGCACGGCAATCCGAACGGCAGTTGCTTGTGTCTCTATTATCGTTGACCGCGCTCGCTCCTCCACTCCATGCTGGACCCGTCTCCACTGATCGACAGACGAGAACGCACAGCACGTGAAGCACCAACCAACCCACCGTCCAAGCCTTATCGCCCTCATTCGCCCTTGGTCAGCTCGTCCGGCTGCGACGACAGCCCCATGCCCCACCCGAGCATCGCCCGCTTAGGGGGCGCCGACGAACTCGCCGCACGCTCTCCACCGCTCCTACTGCTGCTCTCATCCTCCTTGACGGACAGCGCGCTGAACTGGAAGCTGGCCGGGAGCGGCACGTCGTCATCACCACTAGCCATCTCCACGTCGGTATCCTTGCCACGCTTCTTGGCGCGGCGCGCGCTTCGACCCGACGTCTCGCCGCCCTCCTTGTCCATCGACAGCGCGCGCTTGTACCGATGCCGATGGGTTGCCTTCTCGCTGCTGCTGCCACTTCCTCCGCCGTTCCCGGCGCTGTTTCCACTCTTGCTCAGCTTGGACCGGTGCGACGACGACGAGCCTGATGAGGGGTACCGCCGCTTGGACTTGAGGTGCTGCAGCAGCTTTTTCTTCTGCATGGGGAACGTGGGTGGCAGCGCGCTAAAGTCGAACGCCAGCTCTGTCCCAGCAGCGGCCTCTTCTTCACGACGCACGTCGTCGAAGAACGCCAAGTCCAGGATCTTCTTGGCGCTCATGCGCTTGCTCGGGTCGAGCTGCAGCATCGCCTCCAGCACATCGATCGACTCCTCCGGGAACTCGGGGAACTTCTTCTTCTGCTCCACCATCGTCTTGCGCACGCGCATCTTGTAGTCGTGCTTGGGCTTGAAAGATCGGTAGAGTCGCAGCTTTGTCCCGTCCTCCCACGAAGAGTTGGGCGTGCCGCACATGCGGAAGATCAAGTCGAGCTGCACGCGGACGTCTTGCCCCTGGAGGAACGGCACGCGGTCCAGTAGAATCGCCAGCACCACGCATCCGGCCGACCAAATGTCCGAGCGCCAAGTGTACAGCGTCTCCCCAAGCAGCACCTCCGGCGCCGTCACGTACAGCCACGACCCATAGCAGTGCTCCTTGCGCTCGTTCTCACTCATCGCGTACGCCGTCGAGCCACTGCTCACGCTGTTCTCCTTGTCTTTGACAGCCGCCGTCCTGCGCACAGAGTGATACCCGCCGAGCTTGACACCGTGCTTATATACGAACACTGGACACACACACAGTCGGGTTAGTGAGCGATGCAATCACCCGAGGACTCAACACGATCCGGACGTACGGTGGGACGGCGAGACAAAGCGGTGCACATAGTTGCGGTCGTGGAGCGCCGAGAGAGCGGTCAGCATGTCGAAGATCGCCTTCTTGCGCAGCCGAAGTGGGAGAGCCACTTTCGCCTCGAAGATCCCCGAGTACAAGTGCAGCGGCTGCTCGAACGCCAAGTAGTGCTTCTTGAGATCTAACTGGTCCAGCGTCGCGGGGCCAGCGGACCCAATCGCCTCGGTCGGGATACCGGGAGTCACCGAGGCAGCGAGCAAGCTGGTCATTCCCATGTCGACATCGCCATCCGTGCTTGGCTGCCGCTGCCCTTTAGGCTCCTCTGGGAACACAATCCCTTCGAGCTTGACAAATTTGTCGGGAGAGATCGACTGCAACGTGATCGCAGCTGATAACTCGCGCGCCGCTGCACTCGAGATTCCATGCGTTGCGGAGAACGTCGGCACATCTTCTCGGTACGACCACGGCTGCAAGTACAGCCTCTGTCCAGCGAGCAGGCACCTGCAGTCTTGAGAGACCTCACCCAGGTATCCCCGCTTACGAATGCTCTCCACGTTCGTGATCTCAGTCGTGTGCAACCGGTCGACTGTCGGCGCGACGAGCTTCAGCGCACCGCCGCTGCCACCGCTGCCCGTCACAGGGACACGAGTCGCGGCTTTCTTTTGGAACACAGTCGAGGCCGAAATGCTCTCGGTGATGTTGTCGCGGCACTCGACCGCATTTGGCAGGGCCTTAACGTCCAAGCGACCGACAGATCGAGTCACACGCGAGCTGCTGAGGCTGCTAAACGTGATGAACTCGGCGTCTTTTGCGTCGCTGGCGCTCATGGGTGTTGTGGAGATCGATCCGCTTGCTGACGGCGTCGAAATCCACGCCTTCAAGATACGAGTGACCAGCTCGCTAACGGCGACGGGTTTGTCGCGTGATACAGCAAAGCGCTCCGTGTCAAACTCGTCATTCGACGCGCTCTTCGAGTCCGACGACGACTTCTGACTCTCCAGCCTTGCCCATCGATCCTTGAGTCCGGAGCAGATTGTTGACGCACAATCCAATAGCATAGCCAACTCCGGCTGATTGCCGGATGCATCTAGCTGAGGAAGGTAGTCTGGAATCGATGGAAGAGCCAGCTGCGAGCTCGATATGGAGCGAAGCTTGAGTGCTTCGACGACAGCAGCGCCGAGATACGCCACGCTGAGCACGACGCACTCAACAGGCAAGTGCATCCACACTCGAAGCCGCAATGTCTCGGCGATGAGATGCTTCGCCTCGCGTTGAACATCCGCTGGCGGGACTTGCGTTGACAGGACAGTTAGCGTGTTGGTCGACTCGGACGATCCCTTTTTGCGATTCTTCACCGTCGTCAGCACGTCAAGCAACGCATACGGATCCTCGCCGCTCAAGTCGAAGCAGAGACCGTCAAGCAACTCGTTCTCAGCCGCAACAAGGTGGCGCTCTTGAGCGCGAAAGTTGTCCGAGTCCGGCGACAGCTTCTCACCAGACTGGCTCGACCGGTACTTCTCGTTATACACTTCGTTCACAAAGTCCGTCCACGACACCTTGCGCGAGTGAGCCTTCAGGAACAGGTAAAGCATCGCGGCGGCGTGGTACTCGACGTTCGTCGGCATGGGGTGGAACGTGAAATAGCGGTGGAGGGCCAGGATCGCGCTTGTTGCATCGCCACGGTCTAGGTGAAGTCGCTTAGCGATGTGCAGGATGCCCTTGACGAACTTGGTGCGCAGCGTTTCCTCCAACGCGGCAGACATCCCAGCGCGCTGACTTGCAGACTCTTCCACATCGCCCACGGACACCAGCCAATTGAGCTTGCGACCGTAAGGATACGGCTCCGGGGCATCTTCCATCACAGTCTCCTTGTTGTCCGCATTGGAATCGCTGGAAAGAGCCGAGCTCTCGGTTGCTCTGTTCGCCTCCCGCTGAAAGGATGCTTTTGTTTTCCCGCGACGGAAGCTTTCGAGCTCGCTAATCCCAGCGACGAAGACCCGGAGCGTCGATCCCCCAAGCGGGCGGTTGTTCAGCTTCTTCTTGAAGCTTAGCGCGTCTTCGGGCGAGTTCATCTCGACCAGTGCCCACCCGGTATTGTCGTCGAAGAAGAACAAATCGATGTTCACCAGCGAGCTGAGAGTTACTGTTTCCTGGTGGTCGACTCGCTTCCGCTCGTCAAACAGTCGGCAAAAGGCGGCCTCGTCATACTTGCGCGGGATGTTCTTCACAAGGATTTTGCTGGACACGGGCATCTCATGCGCGCGAAGGGAAGCGTCTTGGTCAGTTCCTTCTCGCTCCAACGAGTCGTTGGGTGAAATGGAGATAGTTGTGGCCGCTGAAGGAACATTGGAGCCAGGCGATGGTGTCGATGTCAGCGGCAACGGAGACGTCTCCGCGCTCGATGTCCCTTGAACGTCCGACACCCGGCGCTTCGGGATGGAGAACACCTCCTTCGTCAGCTGGTCCTCGGACATACCTTCAAGAGGCACGTAAATCTGCCACCCGTCCGGGAGAGTGATGATGGTCTCTCTTGTGTCTTCGGTCGAAGAATCAATAGCAGCGCCGTTCATGGCGCCTTCGTACTCAACTTCATACTTGTCGTTTTCCTCGTCATATCTGGGGGACAAACAGTGTCAGCACCACGGAATTGTTTGCCTCGTAGCATCATCATGTGCCAGTGTTCGTACCCGATGACGATTGCGACAGAGTAGACAGATTGCTCTTCAGGTGACTTGAAAATGCGGATCCGTCGGTCGATGATCGCCGCGCCGATCTCTTCGATCGTTGGCTCCCGGAAAATGCCCTTCGACGAGTCGTCTTTGACCACGTCTCCCTCAGTGCCGATCACTCCTTTGCACGTCGGCGCGCCACAGTAGCATCTATGCCAGGCAACCAACACAGGTCAGCACAACTGCTGTTAAACGGCCCAGCGCAGCAGTTCAGCGGCTCCAGGACGCACTTGATCTGTCGCGAGCCCAGCGCCTTCCATTGGTAGTCAAACGTCAGCTCCTCGCCCTGCGCGATGTCCCGCAGCGCGACCACAGCGATGCGAGTCTCTCCGCGCACGGTCCACTTCTCCGTCTTGCAGTTGGGCTCGCAGCTGTGGTTCACGAACCGCGTGAAGCTGCCCTTGTTGCGCGCGTCAATGTAGATGCCGGGCGCCAGCAGCAAGTAGTAAAAGTTCAGCTCGTGCTGGTGTCGGGTCACAGCCACGGCGGGCGTCAGCTAACATCACCCCCAAGCGACAAGAACCTGAGCCAGCACCGCACGACGCGTACCCGCGGGACGGACTTGAGGCGCCGCGCCAGCTCGCGCTGGTCGATGATCTCGCCCACGTACTCGCCCACGACGCTCGACTGCGCAATGTCCTCGCGCGTGCGCACGCCGTATCCCTTCCTCTCCGTCTGTCAACGAGCACAAGACACGCGTGTTAGCGCTTCTCCTCCCGCTCTCCTCCTCTCTATACGTGCGCCTCACCAGGAAGGGCTCTAGCGCCGGGAAGCGCTCGGGATGCTGCAGGCGCTGGTTGCGGCAGTAGTCCGCCACGGGGCACGAATCTCCGCACTCGACGTACGTGGCGAAGTTGAGGCAGGACACGTCGTCGCAGCGCCGCGCGTCGCCGCCGCCGTCCTCCAGCTCGCCCTCGTCCGGCGGCGTGCACATGCACACGTTGGCGTCCTCGTCGCTGTCCTCCCGCCTCCGAAGCCGCTCGCGCGGCACATGCGCCAGCGGGTACTCGTTCTGCTGGATCAGCTGCACGTTGCGGATCGCCTTGAGGTGCTCAAAGCTCGCTTCCTGCTCCACCGGCGCCTCGGCTTGCTCCTCCTCCGCCGAGCTCCGGCTCGGGCTGCGCGACCGCCGGCGGCGAGACGACATGGCGGACGTCTACAGGCGCTGGCTGGGCCTCTTGCTGCCTCTCTCCCCTTGGTCCACGGGCGCCGGGCGTCGCCTGGAGGCCGGTCGCGAGGCGCGGTGCTTGGTGTCGCGCTGCGGTCGGACGCCGCCCGTCTCTCTCTTGGACTGAGTATGGGCCGCACCCTCTTCGTTCTCGGCGCTGCCAGCGACTGATTGCCGCGCGCCAAAGCCCGGGGGTTTGCCGGAATTACAAAAATGCGCACCGTGTGACTTGACGTTTGTAAGGGGGGGACGTTGTTGCCGCGAAAGGGCGGCACGAGAGACTCCGCTGTGCTCATTGGTTGTTAGTCGCTGATAAAAAAGGAATCAAGCGACTGGATTGGTTGAAAAGATATCGGATAATTCAGGTGCTTGCGGTATGGGTTCACCTTCAACGTGGTCACTCGCAATGCATGCACGGAGAGCTCACTTGATGCGCTTCCTGTGCTGCTCCTGGCTGGTTAATTACACGGCCTCAGCACATGAAGAGCGGGTACTTGGCGCCGACCTTGTGAATGTTGCGGTGCAGCGCCTTGCGCAGCGGGATGAGGTAGAACTCGAGCTGCGGCGAGCCCGGGAAGCCGCTGTCGGACGCGCTCGCGCTGTTCATGCCGGCGGGCGAGGACCCGGAGGAGACGGGCGACGACGGCGCCGACGTGGCCGGCGTCGGCGCGCGGGAGCTCATGGGCGGGTGGTCCGACAGGTAGAACCAGCAGCTGAAGAGGATCGCGCGGATGTCGGCCGGCGTCGTGAGCGGCAGCAGCTCGGCGGCGCGGCCGAGCGGCGCGGGTACCCACCCGGTGGCACGCAGCAGCGCGAGCATCGTGCAGGACAGCGCCAGCTGGTTGCGGTTGCGCATGTACGGCGGGACATCCAGGTTCTCGACGTCCAGCGCACCCTTGACGCTGTTCCAGTGGCCCAGCAGCACGATCAGCGCTGACTTGACCAGCGGCAGAAGCCGCAGCGACTGCTGCGAGTGGATCGACGCCGACGCTGACACGACCAACTCGAGCAACGGCAGGAACGCCGGGAAGTGGTTCAGCCACTGCTCGATGCGCAGGTCCACGTCGAAGCTCGACCGGTTCGGCAGCACCTCCTTGTACGTGTCGTCGCTCGGGATGCCGCAGCACGGGATCACTCGCTCCAGGAGCAGATCCACGATGATCTTGAGCCGCCGCTCGCACAGATCGTCCCCATGCAGCACTCGCGACGACAGCGCCAGCGGCGGGACGGTCCCTGCGGTGGCCAGCACCTGCACCAGCAGGTCGCTCGCGTACATGCTGCACACGCGCGCGGCGTCCATCTCCTTCTCCCACGACAAGTCCAGCGTCTTCCGGTACACCAACGACTCCGGCACTTGCGTGATGACCTTGGACGCCTGCAGGTTCGTGCACTTGGAGCTGATCGTGCGCTCCGAGCGGATCACCACGCGCTCGTCCGGCGTCGACTCGTGCGAGTCTTCGTGCGTAAAGTTGATCCGGTTCGGGAAGTGCGTCGGGATGCTCGTTGCGGCCTGGTGGCTCAGCAAAAAGTCGACCCAGAGAGATGCAAAGACGCTGAACACCGACGACGGGTAGTTGGCAACGCCTCCTTCGAGCGCCAGCAGCCGGAACATGATCACCTTGAGCTTCTGCAGGCGCTGGCGGATGCTGTCACCGCTCGCGACGTCGATGCTCGCTGAGGAACTTGCACGGCGCACGAGCTCTTCGCGATAGTGTCGCAGCGTAGCGAAGAACGTCACGGTCAGCTTCCGCAGACAGCGGTACTGCCACACCGGGTCCTCGAGTGTCTGGAATGGAGTCTGCTCCAGCAACTCCAGCGCGCAGTCGGACACATCCTGGTACCTCGAGCGCGACAGATCGAGGAATCCCTCCCAGAAATCGATCCCCCGGCACCCCTTCCACTGACCAAACGACTTGCAGGCCGCTCCCCAGCTTGGACAACCCAGGAGTTGATCCAGCGGCCCTGCAGCGCTCTTGCCAGGAGCGCTTGTCAGTGCGACCGGGATAGCGCTAGTGTCGTCGAGGAGTTTCTGTGTCTCCTCCTTGTTCGAGGCGAACAGAGTGTGGAGTACGACGAGCAATCGTCGTTCCCGCACCGTTGAGGCACCTGAGCGGCAGTCTTCAACCAACCCACGAACGAACGCCAGGTACTCCGGCGAGCTTGGAGGCAGGATCGAGTTCAGCAACTCGCCGAAGAGGTGATCTGGCGCAGATGTGCCCAACTCCGCCGGATCATGTGGCGAAAACTCTGCGAGCAGCAGGTCTGTCTCGACGAGATGCCGCAGCACTTCCTTGCGAGACACAGCAGTCGCCAGAAGCACTAGCCACTCGGTCCAAAACGCGAACTGCGAGCGCGGGCCCGAGCGCTCGTCCATCTCGTCGTCTTCATCCGCGGAGTACAGAGCGCGGAGTGTAGTCTTGCACATGTATGGCAGGAATCGAAACATGCCCCTCAGGAACGCCGTCGACCGATCTCCGTGAGCAAAATCCACAAACTGCTCGTAGAACGCCGACACATCGAGCGATAGGGACATCGACTGGTCTGCGAGCAGCTTCTGAAGCATCACGACCAAGTGAAAGCCCGATGCCGACAGATCGTCGCCGCGCTTGTCCAGAAGCTCAAGCAGATGAACGCTCAGGCTCTTGCGACCGGTGCCGCCGAGCGTGCTTCCATTGCTTCCAGGTGCTGGCGCGAGTGACGACAGGTTCTTCGCCACTCCAGTCACAAGCTGCTCGGTCACGATCCACTGGAGACTATCGTCACACAGACGCACAATGACACGGGACTTGCAGCCCAGCGCGATGAGGCTGTGCACGAATCGGTCGACAGGCTCGCCGTGCACCTCGACTCGCCCAGGGACGGCGCACTCTTCCAGCAACTTCCGCACAATGTCAACCGCTTGAGAGGAGTACTGCGTGGCTACGTGCTCGGCCACTAGCAGCGTGCTGGATGTCTCCGAGGCTTCCTCGGCATGCTTGGCTGCTTGGGTGATCAAGAACTCCAAGGTGCTGTACGAATCGATCGACGCGAGCAGCACAAACACCCACGTCCACGAGGAAGCCGATGAAGAGGAGGCGCACCAGTCGTGCACCTGAGCCAGCAGGATCCCAACCGACTCGCCACTGGCACACGCAACGGCGCGACGGATCACACCCGCCAACTGCAGGTACAGCGGCTTCCCCGCGAGCTTCTTGATCGTCGCACTCAAGTCGACGCTCTCGCCTTCATCGAGCCTCACAACGGCCGTGTCGACCGCGTCTTTCTCGTTCAGTGCCTCGAAGAACGCCAGGCAGAAGCGGACGAGCTCACTGAGCGCCGACGGCGAGTCAAACTGCGCAGCCGCCTTGGTGTTCAGCACTCCGATGCAGCGCTCGATCTCGGCCAGGTGCTCGGCAGAAGCCTGTGCGCGCGCCGCGGTGCTCCTTCGGTTCTGCTTGCCCTTCTTCTGCCGCTTGGTGGCCGGCGCGTCGTACTTGCCCTGCGCGCTCAAGTACTTCCACATGAGCACCTGGAGCTCGCCCTTCAGCGCCTCCAGCTCCGGGTCGGACAGCACCAGGCGGTCCACGCTCTGCGGGTCTCTTGAGGCAGCCCCTTCCGGCCGCTTGAGCGTCTTCGTCGGCGACTCGTCGGTCGCAGAGCGCGCGTCTCCCTCGTCTTCCTCGTCTTCTTGCTCGTCTTCCTCCTCCTTGCCGCTCTCTTTCGACTCGTGAGCACCTCCCACGTGCATGTCGACAGCGTACGGGTCCTCATCTCTGATCTCCACCGCGCGCGTCTCCACCGGCGCGTCCATATCGACGTCGTCGTCCGCCATGGGCGAGTTCATGAGGCTCGACATGCCCGTCCGCGAGCGCTGGGACGGCGCTGGCGGCCGCTGCGCAGCGACGAACGCGTCCTCGCGGGGCGTACCGGTATCTCCAGACAGCAGAGACGCCATACTAACCGCGTGTGACCCGCCGGCGCTCACAGGAGCCACCAGCGGCGGCGGAGACGGCGGGGAACGCGACGCCATGCTCGCCGGTCCTCCCCACTCGACGCCTTCCTCCTCAATTGCTCTCGTGTTCTGTCCTCGACGAAGCAATACGCCCACCATGTGGGAGAAATCCTGTATCATCTCATTTAGTGTATTATATAATATACAAAAAATGGAATGTATGCAACAATTCGCCTTTCACAATCAATGAAGCACATTGAAATGGTACGAGGTTACGATGTAACCTTCCGACAATTATCTGGATGAAAGGCACATCATTGTTCTTTGGTGCGAGTTCGCATATAATTTGTCTTCAATTTCTATTTGAAACCTCATTGAATGAACTAAAACGGACCTGACACAATATATTTCTTACAGCAACGGTAATTTACCATTGTAGTTTAGGTATATATCTGAAACTTTTCAATTTCATATCTGTATAGTTTGGTTTTGTTCTTCTAAAGATGTTGCCGATTTTCGTTTTTGTGGGACAGAGATCCAAAGTGGTAATCGAGAATAATCGCATTTGGCGTCGTTAGAAATACGATTTCTGGACGGGCAACACGCCACGAGGGCGAGCAGATTATTTTGTCGAGTCCAGAACTCAAACACCAAAACCTCCAATACCGGTTTCCTTCCCAGTTTGTACCCCCAACAAGTACCGGTATGAGTTGAAGATACCGATATTGACGTGCAGGAGTGACGGTCTCCAGGGGGGAACACTCGGCCAATTGCTGCACTTGCAGACCGATCCGGCCGCCAGAAAAAGGTGCGGGCCGCGTGCGGAGGCTCTCGTGCGGTATCTGGGCGTGTTCGTGGCTCGAGAGGCGGCTCGGCGGCCGGTGGAGGGTCTTTGGGTGTGCGTGGGGCGCTCCGGGCGGCCGGTGACGCGCCATGGCGGACGTGTGGGAGATGGAAGTGCAGCGCGCGCGCACGTGGCTGAAGAGCGAGGCGCGGACGGCGGCCGAGCACCGGCGAGCCGTCTTGCTGCGCGTCAACGCGCACATGGCGTTCGTGGACCACCAGCGCGCGCTGCGCTGCAGGCAGGAGGAGGACGGAGACGACCTCGCGGGGCTCGACTTCCTCGACGACGTCAACGCCGAGGACATGACGGCGCTGCTGCAGGCCGAGGCGGTGACGACCGGCGCTGGACAAGCGACGACGGTGGCTGCTGTCTCGACGGTCACTGCGGTGGACGCGGCGTTGAAGCCCATCGAGATGCCGTCGCATCTGATCGCGAGTCCACCCAGGCCGACGCTGCGGGGCAACGGGTTTGCCGGAGTGAAGGCGAGGACGGCGGTCTTGGGGGCGATGGTGAAGACACCGACGCCGACAGTGGCGCCGACGTCGATCGGCATGGCGCTGTCGAGCGATGAGAACGTCAAGGAGCTGATGCAAGACCTGCAGCTCGACATACACGTACACAGCGACGTGGAGGAGGAGCGCAAGACCGAAGAGAGCACACCGCCGCACGTGGCCAACGGCTTCCAAGACGTGTCCATTTCGGCCGTGAAGGACAAGACCAAGAGAGCGGGAGTTGCAACGCTCGCGCAGCCCAATGGCTCGCGTGTGGAAGAGAACGGGTTGAGGCCGAAGCCGCTACATGATTCCAACAGCAGCAGCAGCAACGACCCGGCCTCAAAGAAACCGGTCAATCCAGTCGACCCGGAGGCTGTTGCGTCGGAAATGCTGAGTTGGGTGTCCGGCGAGCGGGACCCGACCGTCCTGCAACGGAAGGAGTCCCTGGCGAAGCGGAATCGCAAGCGGACGCGGCACTTTGGCGTTGGATCTGAGGAGGAGCAGCGATATGTGCAGCAGAAGGTCAAGTACTACACTCAAGACAGCGACAGCGACGACGAGTCGTCGGGTGACGACAACGACTACTCCCCGAGCGAGGACCCAGTTGACTTCGAGCCGGAGGAGCCGGTCGACAATGAGGAGATGCTGAGTGATGATTACCTGAATAGCGATGACGCGTCTCGTTCCAAGAAGCGGAAGCGACTGAAGAGGCTGAAGAAGGCGTCGCCGGCCAAGCGGAAAACGAAGAAGCTGGTTTCGGCGTCGTCCGCAAAGGACTTAACTTCGGGTACTGGGCAATCATCTTCAGCAGAAGCACGTCACTCTGACGTGGATAGCGATCATCGCGCTGGTAAGGTGGATCCGCCTGTTAGTACGGTCACGGCCCCGAAGAAGAACCACTTGGACGGAGCAACCGCGACGACGATCGACCTTTGCCAGATCGACAGCGATACAAACTTGGCTGAAGGCACGCGAATTTTTTCAACCGATCGGGGGACCGGCCATGGTGTTCCTGTCAATGGAAAGAGCCCGGTACTCCAACGACGCAAGGTCTCCAAATCCTCGCATGCTTTGGAAAGAGATACCACGACGACCAAATTTTCAGTGCTCGAGAAGAAGCAAGCGTCATCAGCGTCGTTGCCTTTAGCCGGTGCGTCAGATGGAGCTGACGACGGGTACGAGACGCCTGAGCTCGTTTCAGACGGCGATGAGTCGGACAAGGAAAACACTGCGGCAAATGCCTCGTCTTTCGCAAGTGCGAGCGCAACAGCAATTGACCTGACAGCGGCTGAGCATACCGGTGAGGATGGAGAAGTCTCTGACACTGGGACTGTGGACTTTGATTTCGACCGAGACGATACTCCCTATGCCCAGCTTCCTTCCGGCTCTACAGAACGTCCAGCGGCAGGGACAGCCAAACTCGACACCTCAGGTGACGTCTCTGACGCGGACACGGTTGTCCTTGACGAAGATCCAGAGAGCGACGACCTTGGACTGGACTACAGCGACGATAGCGACCACGATGCTGACCACGAGAGTGAACAGCCCGCCTCTGTGCCCGGTGTGCAGCAGTTCTTCGACTACAAGCCGCTCAAGTTGAAGCCGAAGAAAGCAATCGAGACACGGAAAATGATCCCCGTCCACCCCGAAGCGGACTTTGTCAAAGCGATGAAGGCTCCCAAGGACCCAACGCCGGCCGTATATCCTGGCACGCAGTCAACTACCTCAACGGGATCAAATGGTTTGCGGCCGAAGAAGCCACAACCTCTAGAGATGTCAGTCACGATGAAAGGCAAACATCCTGTGGCTCGCCGATCAATCAAGGTGCTGGGCCAGGGCCAAACCCCGCGCCGAGCGTCCAACTCCGCTGCCACACGGCAAGCGCACGCCACGGCGACGCATAAAGATACTGACCCATCGACACTGAAGCAGCGATACGCACAGCCCGATCGACCAACGGGATCCAACGGTCTTCGCAAGGCGACGAAGAGTGTTCCTCGCTCGGAGGAGGCGGGCTCTCAAGATGAAGGAGCTGGCGAGAGCTCAGCGCGGTACCTTTCGTACTCTGGCTCGAACGGCTCGGGATCGAGTGGGACGGCAAAGAGTGCACCTGCTAGGCCTACACCAGTTGTCGCGCCGTCCAGATTTGGTGGTGGAGCAGGCGGCTTCAGCGCTGGTACGAGTGTTGGCGCGCTTCGTCCGACAGCAAATGGGACCAAGATGCACCAGTTTCGGCGCGATCCCCAGATGAGCTTGTACGATGCGTTGCACATTGATGGCAAGGAGGAAAGCAGCGCGTTCATGGACCGCGACAATGGGTACAAGCGGCCGAGTGCGTTCAAGAAGCTACAAGCAGAATCTGCGCGAAGTGGCGTCTCTCTTGTGTCGAGCAAGACGAAGGAACCGGACTGGGACCGGATTCCAATCCCCAAGAAAGGCATCGCGTTCACCAGTGGCGTGCCAGAGCCGCCTCCAAAGGCTGCTGACAGCGTGTCTCGGTCGTCAAAGAAGACGGGGAAAGCATCGCCGCCGAAGAAAGCGAGTCGATACGGTGACAGTGTCAGTCAACCCAGCAGAGACAAGTTCAGCAAGGGGGGCCGCGGCAAAGCTCACAAAGGCGGCGGTGGCACGCAGCGGCCGTCGTACTATGGACCAAGCAACAATAGCGCGACAACCCGAGACGATCGGCGCCGATCTCGAACGCCTTCACCTCCACGGTACAATTATAAGCGGCACGAAGAGAATGAAATCCGCGGCGGTCGTGGGGACAAGAAGCGCCGAGTGTCTTCTCGCTCGTCCAGTCCACGAGGCAGGGAACGCGATTGGGATCGCGAACGTGACTGGAGCAGTCGTGAGAAGAAGAGCAGCAAGCAACGTGACCGTTCTCCTTCTCCTCGAAATCGCTCGGCGGATCGAGGCGGGTATCGACATGAGAAGAATTCCAAGAAACGCTCGGTTTCTCCGCCACGCCACGACAAGAATCGACCGAGCAGTTCAAGCAGTAGCTCCTATCGTGGCGCTGACGCTCGCGACGATAGCATGACCAAAAGACACAAGTCAGCGGGATCCTCGCGGGATGATGGTGGTGATCCTCGGTGCGGGAGGAGCACTTCGCCAGAGACTGGGGCTCTGGCCACCTTTGATAGCGGCAACGACTTGTACATCTCCGAGTCGGACAATGAGATCGAGATGGACGTGGAGAAGCGCGAGGACATCCGGTTCGACTTGGAGGGCATCGCGGTCGACCCGGCGCTGATAGCGCGACGCGTGTACGTGACGGGCTTCAACCCAGCGATCTGCGGAGAAGAGCTGGAGGAGATCTTCGCCCAGTTTGGCGTCGAGGTATGTTTATTGCTGGGCATTCGTCCTTGCATATTGACTGCTGACAGTGCTGAGGTGTGGGCGATCGAACAGATTGATCGTGAGACCGGCTTCCCATCTATCGACGTGTTCACATGCCAGCGCACGCTGAAAGCGCGCGGCGACGCGAGTGTCACATTCGTGGACGAGGATGGCGCTGCAGCCGCTGTCGAAGAGCTCAACGGTATTGCTCACACTAGATCGAGTGCGTCACCAATCTGTGGGGTTTATCTGACGCATCTACCTGGTTCCTTCAGCGAAACATGTCAAGAGTTCGCTGATTGGCGTACGGCCCATGGATGTGCACACTCAGCGCATCCTGAACGCGCAGTTCGAGGTCGTTCGAGACACGTGGAAGTGTCCGGGAGCTCGCTGCCGCGCCGACGTCAGCACGTGGGACAATGCATGTCCGCGGTGCCATCGCAAGCGCTGCTTCGGTCCGAGCCACCACAAGATCACGCGCGACTCGTGGCTCTGCTCCATGTGAGTGTCAGGTCCACCTCGAGGGCGTCGCTCCGTGCAATTTCTGACGTGATGTTCCTCTTGAACGTGCCTCAGATGCTTCACGGCGAACGACAAGTACGACAACGACTGCAAGGGCTGCGGCGAGTCGCTTCCGGACACTGGGCGGTTTGCTTCGTATCGCAATTGAGGCGGTGACGCGCGATCAAGTGTGTGTGAGAGAGGAGTTTCTGGCGTTCACCAACGTGGTCGAGGAGCGGCCGGATGGAGTTTTGCAGGAGTTTTGCAGGAGTTTTGCAGCGTGTGTGAAGTGACCCTGACGGCTGGGACGCGGTTAATGTGCGCCAATCTGCGCTTGACTGCTGGAATGCACTCCCAAGTCCACCATTCGAGGCGGTGAGCCTGTCATCTCGACAACCAGGCCGGCACCTGCTCAACGTCCATGTTCCTGCGTCTGGCGTCATTTTTGTGGTGTTTTCATTGCTATCAGGAGGGGCTGAAGGTGCCGCTTGACGCTCCTAGAATGGTTTACCCGATGCATCTGTGCGGTCGTCAGCCCATAGAAGGTAAAGGAGGCAGGGGAATGCGCACGCAGCCGGGTGAGCGCGTCGGATCAACCGCCGCACTCACCGCTCGGCGACGCGGGCATCGCCTATTGCGGGGTGGCACTGGCGTCAAAGCCCTTGGGCAAGATGCCGTCGCTGATGCCGCGCGCGACGATGGTTTGGAAGAGCGCCGCGGCGTTGGGGATGTCGAGCGCGACGTCCGGCAGCACGAGCTTGAACTTCTCGAAGCCCTTGACGAGCTGCTCCGACGACACGACCTCCTGCGTCACCAGGTACGCGAGCAGCGACGACATGGCCTCGCCGTGGGCACCACCTCCCTCCTCGAGCGCGTTCGTGATCCCGCGCTTGACCACCTCGTGGTGGAAGTGCTTGACGTTGAGCTCGCGCACGCAGCGCGCCGCCTCCTCGAGGTCGCGAGACAGCAGGTACTCCTTCGTGAGCTGGTCAATCGCAACCTTGAGTTCCTCGACCGGTCGTCCGTCGCCAGGGCCCCAGGCCTTCTCCATGCGCGCCGTGCCGTGGTTGATGCTCAGCTTCTTGATGGCGTCCGCGGCGATGTCAGGAGCGTAGTCCGTCACGAACGGGTCTTCCAGGAAGCTCGGCGGGACCACTTCGTCCACGATCGCGCGCGCAATGAAGATGGCGAGCATGCTCTTGGCGCTGTCATGATGTAGTAACCAAGTCACGGGTTAGCGATGAGCATCATCAAGAGCGGGGTGAAGCACGCGACGCACTTGGGGATGTCGATCTGCAGCTCGGTGGCCTGCAGCAGCACGCGGCGCAGGCCGAGCGCGATCTCCGAGCGCGAGAGCCCGTTCAGGTACAGCTCCGAGATGAGCCGCGACACGAGTTCGCGCTCCTTGTCGTGCTTGTCCATGGCGATCGTGATGCCGCGCTTGACCACCTCGTACTTGTACGGCTCGAAGCCCTTGATCTCAAGCAGCGAACTGCCATAAAGAGCAACGCACTCATCAGTCACTGCAGGCAGCAACGCACATGGCATCTAGTGACGCCGCGCACCTCCGGACTTCGTCGGCATCGCCGCTCGTGAGGTACTCGTCGATGATCTCGGCGACGCGCTTCTTGATCTCGGCGGGCGGGTTGGCCGTCAGCTCGTCGGGCAGCGTGTCCAGGTCGATTGCCTTGGCGGCAGCGATGGGCGCGACCTTCTCGCCCGACACAAGCACCGCGTTGTCCTCTGTCTCGCTGTCGAAGCTCGGGTCGTGCTCGTCGGCGGGCACGGTCGTCAGGATCTCGCCCACGTTCCCCCACACACCCTTCTGCCCGCCGCCCATGCGCTTGCCCATGTCGCGCGACTTGCTGCGCTCCTTGCGCGCCGGCAGTGCCTTCTCCGAGCCGCCGCCGGCGCTGCTGCCGCCCGCACTCGCCGTGCTGGCGACGTCCTCGCGCTCAATCGCCGACGCGTCCGGGATGACTGCCGCCGCCGCGTCCACCCGCGTCAGTCCCCACGCTCACACACATACACCGACGCAAAGGGAGGACGCACCTTCCTCGACGCCCGACATGGCCGAGGAGTCTCAGAGAAGGGAAGGGGGGGAGGGAGGCGACGGACCGACGCACGACCCGAGGCGCTTAAAGGCTCGGCTTGCGGATGCTGTAGCGCTTGTTGGCTTGTGGCTGGGCAGGAGGAGACTCGGGACAGACTGCGGGACGTCCGGAGGCTGTCGGGAGGCGGCGGGGCGGCGTCCTCGAGGGTCTGGGCGTCGTCCGGCGGCTGGTGTCCGGCGTCTGGTGTCTGGAAATGGCAATGCCAGAAGGATCGGGATGAGGAAGGGATACGAATGACGCGAAAGCCTTTTGAACTAGATAGTATTGCAGGAATTGGACACTATCACCTCGCTTATCATCTTGGTTTTCACTTCCGTTCACCTGTAGTATCGAATATACCACTGTTGTTACGTGCGTGGTGGCAGAATGTCTCCCCCCTTTGGGGCAGCGCTGCATAGAAAATAGAGCGAGCCAACTTCAATAAGAGCCCGCGGACGATTCATCTCGGGGCGATGAATTGACACAAGCGAGCAATTCACGTTGGAATTGATCCGCTTCAAGTTTCACCATCACTCCGCGCGGTACACTTTCCCCCTCTTTCGGCAGTACAAACTTCAATATGGTACTCAGTACCTTTCAAGAGGTACGCCAATGGGTGGGTATTCCATTCCGCAGGTTTCCCACGAAAGGGTGTATGTGTTTGCACAGGTTTTCTCCACCCTTCTTCGCCTGATGACCGACTGCAGGAAGAACTTCGCGACTCGACGCGCGGAGAACAAGTCCAGCCTAACGCGTCCACGTCTCCGCCTCGGCGTCTTCCTGGGCCCATGGCGGCGCCCACGGCGAGCGGTAGTGCCAAGGGGGACGACGACGAGTGGTGCGTGCTGTCGGACCCGGAGATCGCACCGGTGACGGTGCTGGAGGACCACTGGGACAGCAGCAGCAGCGAGGAGGAGGAGGAGGAGGAGGAGGAGGAGGAGGAGCGAGGCGACGTCCAAGTCGAGGAGGCGACTGCGTCCATCGAGCAGATGCTGGTGAACGACCAGCATGGAGAGGCCTGGCGCTACTCGCTGGCCGTCGGGCAGCTTATCGACGCGCTCGACACGGACAAGAAGTGGTGAGGTGGACGACAGTGGGTTGACGAGGGGGGGATCGGCCGGCTGATGATGGGATGTCCGCAGGTATGAGTCGCGCGTCGTGGACATGGACGTCGAGCGCGTCAAGGTGCACTACCGCGGGTGGACGGCCAAGTGGGACGAGTGGCTGCCGCGCGGCTCGCCGCGCCTGGCGCCGAGACACACGCGCGTGCGCAACTGGCGCGACTTTGCGGTCAACGACCAGGTGCAGGTCGGCTTCACCGTGCCCGGCAAGAGCTACCCCGAGTGGTGGAACGCGCGCGTGCTCGAGGTGGAGAAGGACAGTGGGGCGGGGGTCGCCGCGCGCATCCACGTCAAGGTGGACGAGCACAAGGAGCTCTGGATGGACGCGCAGGACGAGCTGTTATGCGCGCCGCAGACGCACCCGAGCCGCAACAGCTCGCCCCCGCCCCCGACACAGACGGACGCGTCGTCGACCGGCTCGGAGAGCGACAAGTCGACCGACCAGATCAGCTTGACGGCTTGCCAGAAGGCCGCGCGCGTGATCCAGGCGAGCTACGGCGCGCAGTGGGACCCCAAGGACGTGGTGGACGCCATCAACGTCGTCATGGACCAGGCGAGCGCCGAGATCTTCCTCGTCATGGCCCCGGGCAAGCACCGTGACATGTGGTTGCGCACGTGGGTGGACAAGAAGCGCACCGCCGTCATGCCATGAGGAAGACCACGACCACCCGGGGAGACTCTCGTCCCGCTCTCTATCTGTATGAGCATCATCGTCTTATTTGCATGTGAATCGACCAGCTACGATTATGTTTGCCATCTTATTCACGCGGTTCGTAGTCGAGAAGGCGACCTGCTCGTCACACCAAGCGGCCTTATTCTCGCTCATAGTGTCTGGACCAACCACTCGCTCAATCGTACTCGTCGAAGATGTGGACCTCGCGCTTCACGGGGACAGCAGCGAACTGGAAGATGATGGAGAGCACACCGGCGTCTAGCGATCTGATCGGCCTTCCCCGTGATTCAGGATGGCTCAGCACACTTAGCAGCGCCAGTTTGTGCGTCAGCGGGAACGTGAGCCGAAGCACTTGGCCGTGGAAGTCGCGGAAGAGCGACCAGACACCTTCGTCGAACCGCGTGAAGATGCCCAGGTACGCGAGCGACCGGTTGTGGGCCAGTAGGCGAGCCAACTCGCCCAGCGCTAGCATGGCTTCGCTCTGCTTGATGTACAAGTGGATCCGCCCGAGCGATCTCCCGCTGGCTTCACCCAGTAACTGCACGAGCTGACGAACCTCCTCGCTCGACTGCACGCTCACTTCAAGAGTAACCAAGGCGGCGCGCGTCCTGCCGCCTTGAGTGATCTCACGGCAGTACTCGAGCAGTGGCAGGAGACCAGAGTCCGCCGGCGCGCGGATGTTCAATGTCGCTACTCGCGGGAACAAGCGCAGGATCTGTGCCAATTCGTTCCCACTGATCTCCGAGTTCTCGAGGTCAAGCGCCTCAAGCTCGTCGCCCAGCAGCCGTACCGTTGCGATCACGTTGCCGGCCGTTGCAATGTCCCGGTATGTGAACGACCGGAGTTGTCGTCGAGGCAGCGCTGATGCGGTGTCAAAGTCGTTTGGGAGGGCGACTTGGGATGGGAGATCGCGCTGAGAGACGATTGATTCGGAGTGCAACCACCCGAGTCCGAACCCCGGCACGAGCACGCACACATGCCGCGCATCCAGGTAGCTGACTTCATACTCGCGGTCGCTGTCACAGATCTCGAACTGCACCGCGGATCGCGCGCTTGGCGTTCCACGCACTGCGGCCCCCACTTGAAAGCGCATCATCTGCCGTTGGTTGTCTGGCAAGTCCCCGCCGGCATCCATACGGGGGACTCTCCGCTTGTCGTGCAGGCATTTAACCGCTACAGGAGACGTAAGCAGCTTGTCGCGGAGAGCCAAGCCGGATTCATCGACGTGAAAATGCGTCAGGTTCAGGTGTCGGAGCTTTGACTTGGCGTCTGGATGGAAGACCCCGAGCGCGATCCATGGCCACAGCATCTGATCGCTGCAGTTCGCTTCGCAAAAGTGTTCTAGACACAGCTCTTCCAGGTTATTCGGGTACCACAACGCCGAGAAGATGGATATGACCTGATCGACCTTGATCTGCGTGCCCAAGAGGTTGAGCGATCGAAGAGATGACACAGTGGGCGATCCCACCGAGCGGTAGATAAACTGGCGGAAGCCGAGCAGGTGGTGTCGATCGGACTTGATGCGCGAGTAAAAGAGCACGAGGGCGGGGACCCGTGAGTTCGGCGACTCGAACAGCGCGGCCAATGTGCTCCATAGCGTGGGGTTCGAGATGCGGCACTGGTCGAACCAGAGCATCACCGGCGTGAACCGCACTGCGCACTGCTTGAGCTGCTCCTCCGGTGTATCCGCGTACTTCTGGAACACATCTGTGAGTCCCTGTATCGTGCTCGGCTGCAGCACCGCCGAGGACACGTCCAGTATGACGGTCACCGTCACGATCTCCGTCCGCGCTTGCCGCTGCGAGCCCAGCACTTGGCGGTCTTGCTGGCTCAGCACGTCACAGTCGGGCGTCCGCAGGAACTCGAGCAACTGCTCAAAGTGCTGCTTCTTGACCGACTGGGGCAGCGTTAGCATGAAGCGTAGCTCGTCCGTGAACGTGACGCAGCGGTTGAGCGACACGTAGCTGCGTCCGTCCGGGTTGAGCGCCGCCACGGGCTGCAGCACGCGGTCGCGCCAGAAGCCGTCGTAGAAGGCACAGAAGTCGAACCCTGGCGAGCGGCTGAGCTGCGCCAGCGCCGTCACGAGCGCGCGGCGGTCGGCGCGCTGCTGGGACGCCGGGCGCCGCGCGTTCGCCCTCCCGCCGGTCAGGCTCACGCTCACGATCGACGGGAACAGACACGAGTGCTGCGCGCCGAAGTAGCCCTGCGGCAGCGCCAGCGCCGCGTCGCCGCCGGGCACTTGCGTCACCTGCCGCAGCAGGCGCTCCACCAGCTCCCGGGCCAGCTCCGCGCGCGCCATGCAGAGCGCGGGGAGAGCCGAGGTGGTGGGCGTGTAGAGTAGCGGAGATGGAGCGAATGCCTTTGCCACGATGGGCAGCTTTGACACGCGATATCAGGATCAGATCTGGGTATTCTCAGAAATGTGATCGTTCTAATTCAGTTCAAATATGCTTTGATTCAGTTTTGTACTGGTATAATACCGATCGTCTGACAGTGGCGGCGACCGTGGTCATCGTCGTTGCGGTGCCTGATGGGCTGCTTGTTCGTTCATGGGCGTCGCAGTGAGCGCCAACGGTTTACGACAGGAGTGTCGAGTGTGCAGGCTTGCATTGGCCTAGTCAGATCATCTCGGGCAAATCGTTGGGAGAACTCAGTCGCGATGGTGAATTGGACAGAGGAGCGCGATGGGGAGACCAAGCCGTTGGTCTTTGGGTGATTGCAGAAGGGATTCGCTTCAGCGTCGAGGTGTGCCTTGACGGATGATCACTTAGGGCATCCTTTCAACCTCTGCGCATACGGCGTCGACAGGAGGAGGGAACGCTAACTCGACAACGATAGATGCCTTTCGTTAAGGAAATGGTGAGTGAGTGAGGAGATCGTCGGTCTTACCGCTAGTCCTCACGGTCATTTCGTTCCAACTTGGAAGCACTTGAAAGGAAGCGTCCAGCCCCGAGGCGCTTGCGGGCTGCCGCTAACGCCAGAGCATGCACAGTGTTGTCCATACTGTGTTGCGCTAGTTCATGAATGAATCAACTGAAATCCTCCCCTCCCCTGAAGACTTACGCTATTGGAAGCATCGACCACTTCGCAGTCAGTGTGCATAGTGCTCCTGAGACCTGCTAGCCTTTTCGCAACTGCTCAAGCTCACATATCGCGTCCTGCATGTACGCTCGAAATGAGTGCACCTTCATCTCGTCGCCCTGCTCTCTCACCAGCTTCTCGAGCTCAATCGGATTCAGCATCGCGTCTGGGTACTCCCGAATGAGCCACTGGGAAAGCTGCCAGTCGCTGAACTCCATCGCAAAACGAATATGCTCTGGGCCCACTGGGAACCTTCCGTCTGAGTGCAGTAGCTGCGCCATCTCCAAGCTGCAGATGCAAGTCACTTGATCCACGATAAATTTGCCCTGGAGTCGCGGAAGCATCCACTCGACGGCATCGAGTTGGTCATGGCAAACCAGATAAATGACCACTTCCCAAGTGACTTGAGCGAGTCC
>JAADYB010000114.1:0-40212 GCA_023338075.1 Phytopythium litorale
CATGAAGACCAGCACGATCGCCCTCGCTCTTGTCGCGGGTCTCGCGGGCGTCGCCGCCGCCGTCGATCCGGTCGCCGGCGTCAAGATGAACGAAGCCGCCGCCGTTGCAGCAGCTCCTGTCGCTGCCGCCGCTGCTGGTGCTGGTGCCGGTGCCGGTGCCGGTGCCGCTGCGAAACCCGAGACGCAGCTGCGTGGCGCCGGGGCCGACAAGGGCAAGACCGAGTTCTTCGGCTGGGGTGGACCGGGCTTCGGGTGGCCGTACGTCGGCGGATGGTGGTGATCCATTGTCGCCGCCGTAGCTGCGCAGTGCGTGTGGCGAGACACACAGTCACTCGGGTGTTAGGATCCGCGGTGAGAGCGACACTCTGTTCGGCTTTGATGCATTGGGATTTGTCTACGCCCTTTTCGCGATATCTCCTGCAACACGAGACGCATGGGCAAGAAGAGGAGTGTTCAATACGTTATAAGAGCGAGCACGATGGCCGTGCTTCCATCGACACGGCCTCGTTGGTCATACGCCGCCTCACATCGGAGACGTGGGGGTGAAGCGTTGCTGCCGGTAAGTCGGCCGCGACGGCTGCGAGGAAGCTGTGGAAGCCGACGGCCGGGTGTAGTAGGACGTGTACGGCTGGGGGTAGTTGGACGCCGGTCGCCTGCTGCCGCTGCGGCTGCTCCGGTTACTGGCGTTGTGGTTGCTGCCATTACCGTAATTGCTCGCGCCGCTGCGGCTGTTGCCGTAGTTGCTCGCACTGTTGGCGCTGGGGCCGTAGCTGATGTCGCTGCTTGGGTATGGGTAAGCGCTCGAGCTTTGGTTCTCCGTCGCGGCGGTGGTGGGTGGGGGCTGGTACGGCGCAAAGTTCTGGAAGTTGGCGTGGTTGGGCGACTTGCGGTCGTCGTCATCGTCGTCAACTCCGCTGCCATGGACGCCTCTGCCCCGGTTGCCGGCGTGACCGCTGCTCTCGGGCTCGTCGTCGCTGTGCGCGGCGTACACGAACTTGCCGTTCTCGTCGTAGTAGCCGTGCTCGCGCGCCTTGATGATCTGCACGTACAGGCCGAGCGCGAGGACGAGCAGGAAGACGGCGAGGTAGATCCACCAGGCCACGGGCACGGCGCTGAGCCAGGACTCCGTCTGGTTGGCAGTGCGGTAGTCGGCCAGGTCGCTGCCGATGGGGAAGCTGCCGGCGAAGTAGCCGATGCAGTACATGAGCACGACGGAGCCGCTGAAGCTGAGCGAGAGGATGAGGAAGACCGAGTCGAGCGCCGCGAGCGCGCTCACGAACCCGACGATCACCTGGAGCACGAGCAGCAGCCGGTCGGGCTCGGTGGCGTCGATCTTGTGGCCGATGCCGACGTTGAGCAGGCCCGCGAAGAGCACGCCGGCGCAGGCGCCGACGGTCATTCGGCCGAGCTTCTCGATGGCGGCGGCGGCACCGCCCGCGACGAGCCCGCCGACGCCGAACGCGATCCACGAGCAGAGCACGACGTAGTCGCTGTCCTCGTGCACGGCGCGCTCGACCACGAGCGCGATTAGGTAGCCGCCGGCGACGAGCGCGCCGAGGAAGACGACGGGCCGGAAGAGGCGGAAGCCGGCGATGTTGGCCGTGGCGCCGAGCAGGATGCCCGCGGCCGCCAGCGCCGCCGGCCCCGCCGAGATGCCGTCCTCGCCCAGCCCTGTCAAGACGCCGAGCGCCGTGTCGGAGCGCAGCGCATCGCTGGCGGCCGAGGCGGAGGCCGAGGCGGAGGACGCGGACGAGGAGACGGAGGCGGCCGACACGCTGCCGGACGCCGAGGCCGAGCGGAAGACGGAGGACGAGGAAGAGGAGGACGACTGGGCGAGTGCGGGGGCGGCGCCGAGCACCAGCGTCAGCACCAGTAGCAGCAGCAGCGCGAGCGCGAGCGCGCGGGGGGCGGACCGCTGCATGGGCGTCGGGGGCGACTAGCGGAGGCGGTAATGGCGCGAGCGAGGAGGCACATGGCAATCACCGCGACGACGAGGCGACTGATGGCGGCAGACGAGGCAGCTCGTTCCGTGGGACGGTCGGTCGCTCACTGATCATTTGTCGACCGTCCCTTTTTTTGTCGTGAAATGGCCACTCTCTCGACAGACGGGCCGAAATCGAAACTCTCCTCACAAGTCATATACCTCTTATATTAGATGTTAATGAGATTTGAGGGTACAAATGCATTTCCAGAGGCATATGGTGCGGTTTAGAAAGGTTGTAAAGAAATCTGACAACTCTCCAATTTGGGGACAAAACACCACAAAATTGCTATATGAGTGATGGTACCGAACATCACAGAGTGATGGTAATCTCTTGCTCGACACCCTCTGGATAAACTCTGGGTTTATCCAGATAGTTTATCCAGGACTTGTTGGCTTTTTCCATACTAAAACCAAGTACAGTATACAGAAAAGTCGCGGGTTTTTTCTTGAATAGAGGGTTTTTTGACGCCACGGCTTTTCTGGGAGTGTGCAACACACATACATTTCCGAAGTGCGTCACATTGCTTCAATCCACATTTTTGGCAGATTTTATTTCTTTCCGAATTATGGTGAATTTGTCTTCCCATCGCGCATATGTCGTTCCAAATACATATGTATTCGAACATTATAAACCCGAGAGAGATTATCCAAAAGAGAGGGTCGGGTAAACTATGAAAAGGTTGAAAAGAAGCCCCACAACAACGACTCTTTCGATGTTGGACCCGGCACATTCGGTCCGACGCATTTGACACGACACATTCGACCCGCCCCATGGCCGCCGACGCCGGCCATCCTCCCTTGAAGACCGTCGCTAATCGTGAGCCTCAAGCACCTTTACGAGCGTCGGTCTCTGCGACTCACAGCGCGAGCGTCGGGCGGTCTCTGCTCTACAAGCAGCGCCAAGGAGTCGAGCCCGTCAGCGAGCCCGTCAGCAAGCGCGTCCAGCAGAGAGCAGCGTCGAGTGTGACGTGTGGACGACGCACGCGAGGCGCCACGCGCGACTCGCTATTGCTGCTTGGGTTCGCGACACCAACATGAAGTGAAGTGTATTCGCGTCTTTGGGGGCGAGCTCTATGCAAGGCGAGAGAGAGGCTTTCCATGCAGACGAGAGAGCCTCAGACGTGGGCCATGGCCGCGTACTCGTCCGACGGGCGGATGCTGCGGCTGTAGCGGCCGCGCAGCTTGGCGATGATCAGGAGCTGCAGACACGCGCCGCCGATGCCGAGTGCGAGGAACAGGGACAGGTAGAGCCACCAGGCGGTTGGCACGGCGGACAGCGAGGGTCCGTGGTCCTGCTTCCGGTACGCCGCGAGGCCGTCGGCGTCGGGGAAGTCCTTAACAAAGTGCCCCAAGCCGAGCACGACCTGCGCGGCCCCCAGCATGCTGGAGGACACGGCGAGCGCGGGCTCTTGGAACCTCGCGACGGCGGCGGCGCCGAAGACGCCCAAGGGGACACAGAGCCCGAGGCGAGCGAGACCCGGGTCGTCCGGGCTCAGCCTCTCCCCCACCAACGCGTACACGACATAAGCGACCGTGCATCCGCTGCAGAAGCCGACGATCCAACCGCCGACGCGGCGCGAACAGAGGAAAACTGTGCCCAAGACAGAGCCCACGAGTTGAATGGTGATGCTAGCCCAGTCCCATGAGGACAGGTCCGAGTCGGTCTTTAAGGCGAACGCCGTGGCGATAAACCCAACGGAGAAACCACACACGGAAGCCGTCACGGTCGAAAGCAACCACTCACCCGCGAGGCACATGGCTCCCCGATGAGTATCGCCACGACGGCGCCGAAAGCGCTGACCTCGTCGATGCCGCAGACGGCCCCAGTGTGCAAGACGAAGGCATTGTAGTAGACCAGAACTATCAGCGCCTCCGACATGATGCCACCGTCGAGCTGGGGATTCTGGAATGCGTCCACGACACAGATGCAGGACTCCTGCGCACGGAAACAGAGATGGCGTGGCCAAGCAGCCATGCTAGGACTGAGGTACCGTGGTCGCCACTGCCTCGTATGAAGCAGTTAGCGGCCTTTCACGGTGCTCTGTGTCTATCCGGCGACAATCTGCTGGCGTGGGCAAAGCAACCGCGCGGAGGTGGTGGGTTCTCAATGGACTCTTGCCTGGGGATACGTCATTACGCAGTCTGTGGATGCATGCCTTTCGTCTTTTGGCCACAGCCGGTCTTCAGCCGCGCTCGATGCGGATGTACATCGGACCCTCTTCATCTGCTGGCTGGATGTTTGGCGGACTTGGGCGGTCGCTTGGGCCGACGCTGTGCTCCGCCTTGACCGCTGTCTGAAGCTGCACGTGCGCGCCGATGGCGCTGTAAGCGACGAGCATGAGCAAGTAACTCCACCATGCGCGCGGCACGGCTGACAGCCACGGCTCGGAGCGGTCTTGCAGCCTGAACGCAGTCAGTCCGTCGGGGTCCGGGAAGCTCTTGATGAAGTGCGCCATGCCCAGCAGTGCCAGGCTGGCACCCGATACGCTTGAGGTTATGATGAGCGCCTTCTCCTGGAACTTGTGCACTGCCACGGCTCCAGCGACACCAAAGGCGGCGCTGAGGCCTAGCAGAGCGCGGATCGGATCGGCTGGGCTCAGCTTCTCGCCTGCCAACGCGTACATGACGTACGCAATCGCAAACCCTCCACATGCACCGACGATCAACCCGCCAATGCGCCGCGATAACAAACACAGGGCTGCGGCAGTTACTCCCCCGACAGGGATGCTGGCGTTCGGCGAGACGAACGACATGGTGGCGTAAGCTGTGACCACGCCTCCGAACAGGAAGCCGCACGCGAATGCAGTCGCCGAGAGGAACCGGTGGCCCGCAAGGCATACGGCCGCACCCATGAGCATCGCCGCGACGGCCTCGACAGTGACAACGGCGCTGTTCTCCAGGATGTTGGCGGCCGCGACGTCTGCATGGTGTGCGAACAGTGACCACAGCAGCACTGCTCGGCTCAGGAACACGTTGAAGCGGCGTCCGCCAGCAGCTGTGGCAGCCTCAAATGCAGCGGGAGCCATCAACCAGACGGGTTGCTCCACTGGAATGCGGCTGCTTTCCGGAATGCGTCGCCGCCGTCTCCGATCCGTCCTTACGGCGTTAGCTGACGGAGGAGAAAGAGAGATGACTTGAACGGCGTCTGGCCCTCTCCGCCTTCAAATCGCATGGCGCCATGGCTGTCGAAAATCTTCCGAGGGACGTTCACACCCCATCGAGACATTTCCACGCATCTCATGTGGTCAGGGTAGCGACAGCGTCGTATATCGCGCAGTCGCCACCATGGTGGGTTTCGCGCCGCGACGAAGGATGCGTGATGGTCTGGCTGCATAATGGACGCCGAGGCGCCGTGATCTATTGGGCGAGCTGGCATGCCACTAAACTGGTGACAGCTCGTAGTCGGCGAACTGAGAGCGCACCGAGCGGGTTGACCTGGACCGGTCGTCGGTCAGGCAAGCGAACGAGTCGACCCGCCGCCTTGGAGGACTCGTCACCTCGAACTGCACGATCATGCAGATCGTGAACAGCGCGATGAAGGCGGTGAGGTAGCCCCACCACGCGCCGGGGATGGCCTCCCACCACGACTTGTACTGAGAAACGGCCCGGACCTTGGCGATACCGCTCCCATTCGGGAACTGCCCCGCGAAGAATCCAATGCCGTAGAGTACTCTCCCGGCGCCCACGAAGCTGGTCGTGGCGACCAACATCGGTCGCTCGCGCTTCCAGGCAAGGACGGCGCCAAACACGCACAGCACCGCCGCCGAGATCTGGAGCACGCGGATCGGGTTGTTCGGATAGATCTCGAAGCCGAAGATGGCGTACACGACGAAGGCGAGCACGAATCCGCCTGACGCGCCGACGAAGAGCACCGCGAGAGGGTAGACCATGAACAAGGCGCCTCCGACGACGAGTCCGCCGATGATGAAGGCTACCCACGACACGACGGGGACGTAGCTCGCATTGCCTGCCACCTGCTCGAACGCGTACGCCACACAGTAGCCGCCAGCGACAAACCCACCGGAGGCTGTGAGGGGTCGGAGGAAGCGGTAGCCGGCGAACCCGCACAGAAGTCCCAGGAAGATGGCGAGCACGGCAAAGAACCCAGACGCAGGCGACGCGTTGTTGCCGCCGACACTGTTGGTGACTTCCGCCGCTGTGTCAATGGCCGCCGAGCAAACAGGGACCAATGCGAGCAGGAGCACGTAGAACTGGAGCTTGTGCGTGTTAAACACAGCTGCGGTCGTCATCGAGCTGGGACTTCACGCTCGACGCTGGGGTCGGAATGACGGAATGACGGAATGAGGGGCAGCGAGCAAGTGCCGGACTGCGAGCGGCGAGTGCCGTCTTCGACGGATAGACCGCGCACTGCGTGCCGCGCTTTAGCCCTGCCGCACGTTCGCCGCGACACCGTACCGGTTGGGTGCAGGCGCTCATTTGCCGCGAGAGATTTCTTCCACCAGCGCGTCCAGAACGGAGCAACTCGCCCGGGACAATTGGCTGAGTGCGCCGGCGATACAACGAGCGAGAGCGTCCATCGATACCTGCAGACCGGTCGAGAGATCAGACGACGCCGTTTCATGCGTGGGGCACCAAGCATCCGACCTCGTGCCGGCTCCAGCCCGGCCACTTCTCGCCTTGGAAGCGCCGGCGTTCCTCCCGTGCTCGGACTTCATTCAATTCAAACTGGTCTGAAGAGCTCACTTGTCGCTGTCGATTGGCTGCCACATTGCATTTAATTGAGTGTATTTGTCATACATAGATCAAACGAACTGAATTAAGATCTAGGTTTTGCCGCCAAGCACACCAGGCGACTTCGACTCGCGCGAACGATGCTACGCATTGACCAGGAGCTGCTCTGGTGCACGCTGTTCGCATTCGAGCACGAGGCACAGGGCGTGAGCACCTTGGCCCAATTGCAACATGGACATACGGTAGACGCAGACGCGGGTGTGGACGCTGTGCAGTCCGCGGTCACTGCGATGGCGCGAATCACTTGGCACGGTTCGGTGGCGCGGGGTGGAGCCGCCGATGTGGTCCAGGTTCACATCAACGAGGGCGTCGGCGTCCTGAACTTGGAGAACCAGGTCGGAGGGAGACTGTTGTTGGCGAAGAGATGCGGGAATCCGGACGGCGGGTCGATGGATCTCGAGGAGCAACAGCCCTCTGAAGCAGTCATCCCTTTTCCTGCACGTGGCGCCTCGCGCCGCCAGCTATGAGATCGCCCAATTCAAAGTGGCTCGCGCAGTGCGTCGCGGGTGCTGAGAGCGGTTGCCTAGCCGCAGCGACAGCAGCCGCATCAGCGGCAGTGATGGCCGCAGTGACGACGCCGCACCAGCCCAACCGAGGTCCAGCGCGTTCCTTGCAAGTCCAATAGGTGCGTGGAGGCACACCGCCGTCGTTGGTCTCTTACTAACGGTCTTCTCTGTTGACAAGTGCTCCCGAGATCGACCAGCGAAGGCTTTGCGCGCGCAATTCACAGCGCGACAGTGCGGGCGATGGATCGCACATCGTGGTTGCTGGACTGTTGCGCCGTGTTTGCACGTTGCTGAGCGTGCGCAGCGGGGACGCGCCGGCTGGATTTCGCAGACGTGCCGCCGCACTGCTTCGCGTGGAGCACTTGCAGCGCTATGGATGTGCAAGTACTGGCGAGGCAGCCGAGTTCAACACGGTTCACCTCGGCCCGGTGTCGCTCATGACCAAGATCAAGCACGTGAAGAAGGAGCTATGGGTGGACCCCGCACGATCCATCAACGAGTGCGTTCCTGACAATGCTGAGCGCCACGCGAGTTACCACGTGCTCTTCGACCTGCCGGGGTTGTCGGGTTCGAGTCCTTCGGCAAGCAAACCAACTAGCACGAACAAGGTACTGCGACGCCTTGAACCAAACCACCGCACCCTACCCCAACTACCTAACTGATGTGCGTTTGCTGTCGACACCAGTCACGATGACAAACTCCTGCGATGCCTTCAGTCTCGGCACGATGGGTCTGTCTCTCTCATCGCTGCGGCGCATGGGGCGGGCACTGAGCGCCGCGATCACTGCCTCCAAGAAGGGAGTGTGACAACGTCCGAGGCACCGACCCCGAACGATCTCCCGTTCGTTTTGATTCTGTCGTGCCGCCTGGTAAAGAGGATGTGGTCGCCTTGGTTGTGCGGCAGCAGTCTCCTCGTACCAAGCCGACGAAAGTAGTAGCAGTCGTTTTTCGCCTAGCATCTCCGTAACCGAGCTCCCGAGGTTCTAGGCGATGCGGTGATACTCACGCAGCCCCGATCCGCCTTCGTTCCTTGGTCTCCTCGTTCGGCAATTGATCTTGATCGAGTCCGGACGTTGGCAAGAGTCGAGGTCTCTCGCCACAGCTTCCTGGCGTTGGTCCTCAGCACGCGTGCCTGCACTGAGCTCAGTGGTCGCGGGTGGAGAAGAGGGCGATCGGTCGAAGTGTCGATCCTGTTGACGAACTCGGCGCGTGGTCACGGCCAGGTCCGTGCCATTCAGCGGTAGCCGTCATGGACGGGAGGGAGGAGGAAGTGCGGTCAAGTCCGCATCGCACTGCATGGTGTTTTCGCCGTTTCGGGGTCATGGTTCTGCTTTGATTCAGGGCATTATAGTCTTCGAGCGCAAATCCACTGAGGTAAGAGCAAGATTTTGCCGCCACGCACTCCGTTTTCCACACATCGGTTCGCGCGAAAAAAAAAAGTATGCTGGGCATCGACCGGGAGCTGCTCTGGCGCAAGCTGTTCGCGTTCGACCACGAGGCGCAGGGCGTGGGCGCCGCGGCCCAAGCGTGCGGTGGAGATGGACAAGCAGCAGGTGGAGACGTGGGCGTGGACGCGCTGTGCCGGTTGATCCAGGACGCGGCCGCGCGCGGCCAGCAGGCGCCGCTGCGCCACATGCTCCTGCAGCGCCTCGGCTACTGGGTGCGCGCGGACGTGGCGCCGCCCTTCTGGCGCTTCTTCCGTGACGCGGCGCCGCTGTTGGCCGAGGCGCACGCGCACAGACCCCGGCAGCGGCGCGCCGTCGCGCTCTACTGCGCCGAGCAGCTGACGCTGGCGCTGCAGTTCGCCGAGGAGGCGTTCGCGCACTGCGTCCAGATCGCCAGTCTGTTCGACTGCGACGGTCGCCCGGGCGATGGAGAGCGCGTACAGCAAGGTGTGCTGGTCGTAGATGACTCTCTCTCTCTCTCTCTCTCTCTCCTGATTGGACTCACTTGTATGGCTCACTCGAACCGCGAGCGTGACGTCCAGGCGAAGTATCGATGCTGCACCAGCTCAAGCAGAACTTCCGCTGCATCATGCTTGAGGACTTTGCGTCCAAGGAGGTGCGATGTCTTCGCGATGCCTTGCACTTCGTTCCGTCTGCTGCTTGACGGCTCACTGTTGGGTCGTGCGGCAGCTCTTTGAGGAGGTCGTGGTCGTATTCTTCTCCATGAGCTTCCGCAAGTTCTCCGGTACGCACTCTGTTGTCCGCCAAGCTTCTGACGGCCCAACGCACCGACTAATGATGGAGTCTCTCTTTCTCTCCATAGGCAAAGAAAAGGCGCAGCTGTTCGAGCTGCGGCCGATCCGGGACATCCTGCTGCAGCTCGAGTGGATGAACGTCGTCGCGGAGCCAGCGCTGCGTCGCGTGGTGCACAGCCAAGCGCGCCGCATGATCCGTTCCATGTGCGGCGACACCTTTGACGACCGCTTCCTTCTCCAAGTGGAGCGTTGGTCGTGCGCCGAGCTCGTGCCCTGGCTGGACGAGCTTCTCCAACCAGCAACACGCACGTCGTCGAACAAGTGGCAGCGCGTGCTGTCGCGCCACGTGCTCGAGGAGTTCGGCTCGCTTCGCATTTCGCAGCTCTTTGACATGATCAAGGACTTCCCTGACAGGTGAGGAGCCGTACAGTCTGCGATCGCATGCGATCGACATGAGGAGAGTGTGATGTGAACGGTGGTGATGGTGGTGCAGCATACCCGCGCTGGAGGACCTCAAGAGCTGCCTCGACAAGACGCAGCAGCACGCAGAGCTCGTGGAGGAGTTCTCTCGCTCGCTCAAGACGCGGTTGCTGCAGCCCGGGGCTAACACGTCCGAGATACTGGACATTTACGTGTCAACCATCAAGGTGGGTGTGGTGTGCTCTTCTTGCCGCGGCGCGGTCAAGGCGAGCTCGAGGGCTGAACAGGTGTTCGTCCTTGTCGGATTGCAGGCCTTCCGTATTATCGACCCCAAGGGCGTCATGCTCGAGGCGCTGAGCGGGTCGGTGAAAGAGGTCCGCATCCGCGTGTGGGTGGCTCTTTGACATACTGCCCGCTTACGCTGGGGAATGTGCTGCACGCAGTACCTCAAGCAACGGAAGGACACGGTGCGGTGCATCGTCCAGAGCCTCACGGACGACCAGAACGGCGACCTGTTCGAGGAACTGCACCGCAGCAACGTGCGTGTCATCGAGCACGACGACGATAGCGACGATGACGAGGTGAGTGTTCGTCCGGGGATGGAGAGCCTTGTCGTGCAGGCGCTGAGCCTCAGTTGGATGTCCTGCATACTGCATCACAGGACGCGTCGCCGGACGCGTGGGAGCCGGATCCAATCGAGGCAGACCCCACCAAGACGTCTCAGAGCCGCAGCAGCGACGACATTCTGCGCATCCTGGTGCGTGTTGCGGGCAGATGGCGACTCTCTCTCTCTCTCTCTCTCTCTCTCCTTCTCCTGCATGAACTCACACGTGTGGATCAGGTGAACATCTACGGCAGCCGCGAGTTGTTTGTGAATGAGTACCGGTTGATGCTGGCCGACAAGCTGCTGCAGAACCTCGAGTACGACACGGACCGCGACGTGCAGACGCTCGAGCTGCTCAAGCTGCGCTTCGGCGAGGACTCGCTGCAGCAGTGCGAGATCATGGTGCGCGACATTGAAGATTCCAAGCGACTGAACGCCAACATCTCGTCATCCCTGCCGCCGCGTCCTCGAGCGACCAACGCGCCGTCGCTGCCAGAGCGCATCCCGATCGACGCGACGATTGTGTCGGAGGAGTTCTGGCCGCCGTTCCACAAGGATGCATTCACGCCACACCCTCGCGTCGAGCACGACGTCAAGGAGTACCAAAAGGCGTACAATGTGCTGCGCAACCCGCGGTCGCTGCGGTGGCATGCGTCACTTGGCACGGTGCAGGTTCGTGCGATGCAAGTCACAATGTTGGGCTGATTAGTCTCGCTAACCGCGGTGTTGTGAGCGACACAGTTGTCGATCGAAGTGCAGGGCGAAGAGCGCGAGTTCACTGTGTCGCCGCTGCAGGCGTCCATCGCTATGCACTTTGAGGACCAAGGCACGCAGGCGCTCGGGGTCTGTACCGCTTAGACGGTGGTCTCACGATTGGTTGGTGCTGCGCAGACACCTGGCGCGTGGAGGAGCTGGCCACGGCGCTCGACGTCTCGGAGGACACGCTGCTCAAGTACGCGTCTGTCTGGCTGAACCACGGGGTGGTGACCCTGTCGGCCGACCGCCACGAGCTGACCGCGGCCACGTCGCTGGCCGACTCGCGGCGACCGTTCCAGAGCGGCGAGGCCGTCGCGGACGAGATGGAGACGGCCGTGTCGTCGGACGCGCAGGCCGCTGAGGACCTCCAGACGCTCGAGACGTACGTGGTTGGCATGCTGGCCAACTTTGGCTCGCTGCCGATCCAGCGCATCCACAACATGCTCTCGACCTTTGCGCGCAGCGGCGCGCATCCATGTAAGGCCCTTCGTGTATTGGAATGTGGCGCGTGCATGAAGGAGAAGAGGTGCTAAGTCCGTCGCGGTGCTGTCTGCAGATGACAAGACCATCTCTGGGCTCGCCGTGGTCCTCGGCAAGCTCGTCGACAAGGGCAAGCTCGAGCTCGCCGGCGGCCAGTACCAGCTCGCCGCTGCCCAGTAGCTTGCTCGCTCGATCCCGGCGAGAAAATGCAGGCTAGAACCCGTCGGGACACGTCTTGTACTCGTGTCCGAGGGCGGCGCAGGTGGTGCAGATGGGCTCCGGGTCGCCCTCGGCGGCCGGCTTTGGCTGGAGAAGGCGATGCGTGTACGCTCTCGCGAGTCGCTTTTCGTACGTCAGTCCGCTGTGAGGCCCGAACTGTCGCGAGGCAAGTAGTGCAGCGGTCGTGAAGGCGTTGAGTATCGACAGACAGGAGCGAACCGCATGCCCTCGCTCACCTTGTGGCTGGTCTCGAAGTCGCGCGGAACGACGTAGTGCGCCTCAATGAACGCCGCCACCTTCTGCAGCGTCGGGGACACCCGCCGACCCGCCTCTCCCTTGCGCACGTACTTGACGGTCTGTCGTCACATACAGACGCACACGTCAGCGACGCGATTCCTCGTCCACCGTGCGTGCCATCGGCTCCGACGCCACCTTGAAGATGAACTCGGGGACGAACTCGGGGTCTTCGGCCTCTGTCACGGGCGTCTCCGTGGCCTTCGCGCGTCGCCCACTAGTAGAAGAAGCAGCAGCAGTCGTCGACGTGCACTTGGCCTTGCCCTTGGCCGCGACCGCCGCGTCCTCGTCCTGCAGCGCGCGGCGCTTCTTGGTCACGCGCATGTAGCTCGTGATCTTGTCCATGTCCGCGTCGTTTCCTGCAAAGCACGCACGGAATGATGGTGTGGCTCACAAGACAAGACCAAGGAGTGGTCCACAAAAAAGGACACCAAGCAGCTCTCTATTCAGCACGCATCGATACGATGTCGGGTCAATAGTTTATAGTGTCCACCACACCAAAACACGTCGGTGTGTTTTGCTGGCTCATCTTTCAGGGATATGATTGGCTGAGAAATCACCCAAATTGGTTCATCATCCCAAATATGTTTATATTCGGAAAATTGACATGTTTGATTTAGGGTATAAAGTGAGCATCATTCGTGGATTTGAGCATACTTTAATCAAGCTTTTTTATCTTCGATAGTCGGACTATCGAAGCTATTTGACTTGGTTAAAGTATTTCAATTTATCGAATCTGGTAAATGACCGTAGTTTACTCGCATACCAAATATCAAACATACTTTAATCAAGTCAATTCGGTAACAAACAAAAATAGAGTCCTCCGTTTCGATTTCGGTCATGGATAAAGAATAGAGTCCTCTGTTCGCACGACCTTCCCACAACCTTCTCACGACCTTCTCACGACTTTCGCACGACCTTCTCACGACCTTCCCACAACCTTCTCACGACCTTTCCACTGTCGGGTCGTCTGTTCGTAGTGTTCACCACACCAAAACACGTCGGTGCGTTTTGCTGACGTGGACAGCTCTCTATTCAAAACACATCAGTACTTCGTCGGGTCGTCGGGTCGCCAAGCTGGAGGGAGGAAATCCTTGTTTTCGAGCCTCCCTCCCGCATATCCAAATCGGCGCCGGACCGCGCTTCGCCTCCCCTTCGAGTCTCGAGTCTCGACGCTCCCGACGCTCCCGACGCTCCCAACGCTCCCGACCGGCCGCTGTAACTCCAGGATGGCGGACGCGCTGATGAATCTGATCGAGCAGGCGCCAGCCTCGGGCCTGGCGGTGGGCGGTGCGCTGGTGGCCGCGGCCGTGGGCTTCACGGCCGTCAAGGCGCTGGGCGGCAAGAGCGCGTCGACCGACAGCGCGGCGGGCGCGGCGGCGGCGGGCAAGAAGAAGAAGAGCAAGAAGAGCAAGGCCGGCAAGAAGAAGGCGGGGGCCGGCACGGACTCGGACGGCGCGCAGAGCGACGCGGCCAAGGAACCCAAGAAGGAGGAGGAGCCCATCAACCTCGACGAGTTCGTGGCGGTGCGTGCGCTTGTAGTGTCTGCCTGCGGGGTGCATGGGAGACGCTTGAGCGAGGGACTGACATGTGTGTTGCGCGCCGCAGGACTACCCGGACACGGAGGAGGAGGAGGCCGCGCGCGCGGAAAAGAAGCGCCTCAAGCGCAAGCTCAAGAAGAAGAAGGTCAAGACGGCCGGCCCGTCGGACGTGGAGAAGGAGTCGACCAAGAAGGACGCGGCCGCCGCCGCGCAGAAGGATGCCGAGGAGGGCTGGGAGACGGTCGTCTCGCGCAAGAAGGCGCCCAAGAGCAAGCAGCAGCAGTAGCAGTAGCCTACGAGTAGAAACAGCCAACGCGGAGCCGCCGTTATATTAGCCTGCCGAGCACGTCCGTCCGTCATGGTCTTTGGTCGCTGCGCGATGCGATGCACACCAGCATTGGACCACAGGATTCGTTCATTCTTTCGAGCTAGCAGGCCGATCGACCACATGCAGTTGGTCGGTCGTTCCTACGGGCAAGCCGGCCGGAGAGGTTGTGCCTCACAGCTTGGACTTGGGCTTGATGGCGTTGAACAGCACCGGCAGCTTCATGGCGAGCGCCATGTTGCCCTTGAGCTTGAGCTTGCCCTTCATGAAGGCCTGCTGCGCGTTCAGCTTGCCGCTGGCGATGGCGACAAAGTCGTCGTCGCCCACCGTGATGGTCACGTTGGCCGCCTTGGTGCCCTCCGTGAGCGACGGCGGGCTGGCCTTGCAGTCCAGGTTCCAGGCGCCGCCGGGCGTGATGACGAACTGGATGACGCCGTTCACCTTCTTGGCCACCGTCCCGTTGTCCTTGGCGACCGCCTCGCCGATCAGCTTGAAGATCTCGGCCGACTTGAGCCCCGCAGGCTTGGCACCGGCGGTCTTGGCGGTCGCGGCAGGCTTGGCGGTGGCCGCCGCCCCCTTGGTCTTGACGTAGTTGCGCGTGGCGGCGATCACCACGTTGAGCTTCATGGCGAGGCCCATGTTGCCCTTGATCTTGACCAGGCCCTTCATGAACGCCTGCTGCGGGTTCAGCTTGCCGTCGATCAGCTTGAGGAAGTTCTCCTCCGTCAGCTGCCACGCGTCACTCCCAGTCAGTCTCCGTCTGCATGCGCACCACTAGCGCCTCCACGCCGCCACGCCTGCGGCCGCACGCACCGTGATGGTCAGGTCGGGCTTGTCGCCGTCCGCGGCGCGCGCGACCTTGCCGGCGCCCGTCTTGAGGTCCACGGTCCAGGCGCCGGCGCCCGTCACGTCGAACTTGATGACGCCCTTGACCTTGGGCACGAGCGTCGGGCCCACCTCGCCCACGGCCTGGGCCATCAGCTCGAACGTCTGCGCCGCCGTCGCTGCCATGGCTGCCGTGCGGTCGGTCCTGTCGTGGGGAGGGGAGGAGAGGAGAGCGGGGAGGCGAGGCGCGAGGCGCGGCGACTTGGGGAATGAGCCACGGCGGCGGGCCAGCGGCGGTTTCCGTCAAACGCAATCTACTCGTTTAGAGACCGGATACGGCTCGAGTAGTGCATTATAAACAGTTGCGACGTGTGCAAGCTGTTCGTTTTCTCCAAAATGTACCCCCATCCCGCGTTATATAAGTATGCGCGGCTTCCCGACGTGCTGGTCAGAGCGCAGCCGGCGCTCGCACCAGCATGGGCCGGGCCGCTCGCCACCAGCTTCTGTTCGAGCTTCTCTCCATCCTTCCCGCTGTTTAGTATGCCCCGCCGTCGTCTCCACCAGCATCAAGGTGCGGCACCAGCAGCTTCAAGTCCAACGTGGCGATCCTCGTTCGTTCGACTCGCAATCGTGACGTCAGGCGGCTGGCACGCAGTTTACGCGTAACCTCTCAGCAGGGTACGCTTCATACCCATAGCGTACCCCTGCAAAGTGGCAGCGCACGCGCCTCATCATTGACAATGGCATGGCTTCCCGGCCGCGAGCTGCAGCTCGACGAGCTCGCGCGCGTCGCGGGGCTCGGCCTGCGCCTCACCGACGCGCCCGGCGGTAGCGAAGGCGCCTGTGAGGCTGCGGCCCAGCCGGCGGAGGCGCCGGCACCGCTCGTGGTCGTGTACGGCGGCGCGTCGACGGGCAAGAGCGCGAGCGTGGCGCTGGCCCTGCGCCGCCGGGCCGCCGCGTTCGCGCTCGTGGACTGCGCGGCCGTCTACAGCGCGCAGGACCTGTACCGCGAGGCGCTGGCGCAGCTGTACAGGAACGCGGCCGACCGGGCGCTGCACGCGCCGCCGCCGCCGCTCGCGGAGGACGCGCGGGACGACGTGGTGGTCACAGACGGAGACGACGGCGCCGGCGCCTTCGAAGGCTACGCGTCGCTCAACTTCCTCGCCTTCTTCAAGGCGCTGGGCGAGTTCATGGACCGCAGCAGGCTGTCGGTCAGCGGCAGTAGTGGGAGCAGCGTGCTGTACCTGGCGCTGGACCACGCCGACCGGCTGCTGGACCGCGGACTCGCGCCGCTGCTCGCGTGCGTCCTGACCATCAACGACCAGCTCGGCTACTCGCACGTGCGTTTTCTTGACGCCCAGCGTTCGGTCATGACGGGCACTGATGGATCGGCTGGCGTGGACAGATCTTGGACGACGCGCCGCCCTGGCGGACGTGCGTGCTACTCGTGACGCGGGGCGTCTCGGCCGCGCTCGACCGCCTCGTGAGCCCCTTCTTCCCGGTCTACGTCTGCTTCCCGCCGTACTCGCCAGGTTCGTTAGCCGCGCGCTCTCTCTCCATTCGTCTCGCTCGCCAGTCAGCCGACCGTCGCTCCTCCGTCGCCCCGCAGACCAGGTCGTGGCCATCCTGGCGGCGCAGCTCGGGCTCGCAGACGAGCGGCGGGCGTTCCGGCGCTGGGCGTTGCACCTGCACGGGCTGCTGCCTCCGTCCGCGCAGGACGACTGGCTCGAGTTCCGCGCGTGCGTCGTGCACCTGCTGCCCGAGTTCCGCGGCCAGCTGCAGGCGCTCGAGGCCGCGTTCGAGACAGCGGACGCCGCGGACAGCACGCCCAAGGCCGGCACGCCCAAGGCCGGCGCGCAGATGCATCGACTCGTGCGCGACACGACCCGGTACGTGTCGAGCCTGCTCAAGACGCGGCGGCGCCACCTCTTCGGCTACGACAAGCTGCGGCGACCCGGCGCGACCGCCGTCTCCGCCTCCGCCTCCGACCGCGGCGCCGAGGACCAGCTGCTCGCGTGCGCTAGTCTCAGCCGAGGGTGCCTGCTGCTGCTGCTCGCCGGCTACTTGGCGTCGTTTAACCCGCAGGAGTCGGACGCCAAGTTCCTGTCGTCGGCGGGCGGCCCGAGGCGAAAGAAGCGCCGCTCCAAGAAGGACCTGGACGGTAGCGGCTCGGCGTCCACGTCGGCGGCCGCCACTCCGCAGCACGTGAGCCAGCGACTCATCGGCCCCAAGATCTTCACGCTGCAGCGGCTGCTCGCCATCTACCTCAACCTGCGCGCCGAGGCCACCGCCGACGCCGACGCGGGCTCGACCCGGGAGGCGCGCGAGGACATCTTCACGCATGTGAGTGGCTCGTTCCGCCAGGCTCGGAGAATCGATCGATCAATCACCTGACGGACTGACGGCGTTGCTTGCAGCTAGCGACGCTGGTGCGCATGCAGCTCTTCCAGCGCACATCGCCGCCCACGGTGCTGGACGACATCAAGTTCCGGTGCCTGGCCGACTGGCGGTTCGTGCACGAGGCCGCGCGGTTCCTCCAGTTCCCCATCGAGGCGTACCTCAACTCGTAGCAGCATGGAGCGCCAAGCACGAAAAGACCAGGGACCACATATGCATAGCGAGGTGAAGGCACCAACAGCTTCCTTCTCTTGAGCGCGCTCGAGTGCGTGCCCTGCCAATAGATACGAAGCGCTCACTCGCTGCAGAGCGCGAGCAGAGCATGCAAGGGAGGATACAACCGCGTGCTTACAGCAGCCGCACCGTGTGCGAGGGGGCGGCGGACGCCGCAAGCAGCTCGTCCAGCTGCATGTTGGCGTCGCACAGGAACGGATGCGCGAGCGCCTCGGCCGGCGATATCCGCCTGGCCGTGTCCTTCTCCATCATGAGCGTGATCTGCAGTGCCCAGCACACGCCGCTGTCAGTTCATCCGAGGCGAGAGTCACTCAGTGCGAGACGAGAGCGTGCGACGTACCAGGTCCTTGGCCTCGTCCGAGATACTCGACCACTCGGGCTCCTCGAACTCGTACTCGACGCGCTTGTTCATCTGGATGAGCTCCTCGTCGTTGACGCCGAAGAACGGCTCGTACCCGCACAGCATCGTGTACGCCACGACGCCGACCGAGAACATGTCGACGCCGCTCGGGTACGACTCGCCCTTGCCCGCGGAGAGGATCTCGGGCGCCACGAAGCCCGGCGTGCCGCATCTGAGCACACACAGAGAGCAGTTAGATATCTGGCAGCGATCTTCCATCGCAGTCATCGCCGAACAACGCACCGGCCCTTGAGCGTGCCGTCCGCGTGGATGAAGGCCGCCATGCCAAAGTCGGCCATCTTGATGACCGAGAACTTGCGGCCCTTGGGGCTCACGCTGCAGTCCAGCGCGAGGTTCGACAGCTTGACGTCGCGGTGGGCCACGCCGTTCTGCAAGCAGTACGCGACCGCGCGCACAAGACTGGCGACCAGCAGCGCCGCCTCCGTCTCGTCCACCGCGCTGTTCTTGGCGATCTCTTCGTGCAAGTCGCCGTTCTTCATCAGCTCGAGCTCCATCACCAGCAGGTCGCGCGTCTCGAACAGCGACTGCAGGCGGATCACGGGGCAGTACGCACCGCCCGAGCGCACCGTCAGCAGGCTCTGCGTCAGGATCTCGCGGATGATCGTGTCGTCGCGCTCCGTGTCGTGCGCCACCAAGTCCCAGAACACATTCTTGTCGACGATCTTGAGCGCACAGTCGAGCGAGCTGGACGTCGACACTGCGCCGGGTGCGAGTCTCCTCCTCGCGCGACGCACGATCGAGAACCGGCCCTTGCCAAGCTCGTACGTGTTTGGCGAGGACGTCGGCGAGCTCGGCGCCAAGTCGAACAGATCGTCAATGTTGAGCTTGGTCGCACGCGTGAGCTCCGTGCGCCAGCGCTCCGCGTCCGTCGGCGAGTCGAAGCGAATCCACAGCTCGTTCTTCGGAGAGTTCGGCGCCGACTGGCGGTAGTACTTGAGGGCAAACTCGACCGTCGACCTCTGCTGGAGGTGCACGGACCCGTCAAACACGTTGGCGTGGCCGATGGGCCGGCTGGACGGGTCGTCGCTGGTGTACTCCCACAGGTTGTTGCGGTAGAGTGAGAGGAAGCGCTTGCTCCAGCGGCTTCCGGGCTCCTTGATGTGTGCCCAGCCGCTGATGTCGCACGCCGACTCGCCGCTCGGGCTCTCCGACACGCGGTGGCGGCCAGTCATCTTGAGCGACTCGAACACGTCTTGCGGCAGGTCTGTCGCGAGGCATGACAGCAGCCACGAGTTGGCGTCCCACGAGTGCCCATCGTCTTGGGACGTTGGCAGCTCCACCAGCACCGGGATGGAGCCGGTCTGCTCCTCATCGTCGGCATCCTCCACGATGGGGGCGATGCCGAACGACAGCCGCCGCTTGTTCTTGTCGGCGCTCGCGTTGGCGAAGAAGTTGCCGCCGCCGCGGACGCTGACTTCGTCGCCCAGGAACGCGTGCGTGCTGTTGGACAGGTTGTTGTTGTGGATCGTCGTGAAGCACTTGCGCAGCACCGTGTCGATGCTGCTGCCGCCCGCTCCCTGGCTACTGGACGCGGCCCCGGACAGCAGCGAGTTCTCCAGCAGCGGACAGTTGATGGTGATGTGGTTGCCGTTGCAGTTGGCGCAGAGCGAGTTCTTCTTGTGGCTGTTGGTGCGCGGCAGGCCGTGCGGGAACATGGGCGACGTCGGTGGGTGCGCGTCGAAGTCCGGCGGCAGCAGCGCGTCGCTCGGAGGCGCCGCGCCGAGGCGTCCGTCGTCGAACGACAGCGTGTGCTTCCGGTGGCGGCCGGCCACGGCCACGGCGTTCGCCACGACCTCTTCGTCCGCGACGGAGGGCGACGCCTGCGCGCGGCGGCCCGGCGGCTTCTCGTCCTCGTCCTCGTCCACCTCCATGTCGTCGTCCGACATGTAGGACGTGACCGAGTCGGCCGTGCCCAGCGAATCGCGCCGGTCAATGTTGTGCACGCTACATCACAGCAAGGGGGGCACAGACGAAAGGTCAGCGAGGTGTGGAAGCAACCAGGAGAAGGAATCAGCGCGTTGCGCAAACGCCTCCCATCCTCCTGCAGCACTGGGAGGCTGCCATCACCACCGGCGCGCTCCTCCCGGCGCCGCCAAAGACACGCAAGCGGCTTGCTTCCTTGCTGGAATCCCTCCTGTCATGCCCACGCACCTGATGTCGGCGTCGCTGTGGAAGCTGTTCATCATGAGGCGCTGCAGCAGCATGTCCATCTGCTGCTCCCATGGCTTGGTCGCGCGCGGAGTCGCCGCGTCTCCGGCCGTGGCCGCAGGTTGGGCGGGCGGGACGGACACGTCGCTGTCGTCGCTGGCGCTGGTCGGAGCCGTGCTGTTGTGCTGGCTGATGCCCTCGCGCTCGGACCCGGCGCGGCTCAGCTGGTGAAGTGTCCGGCCCAAGGCAAAAGGCAACGTCCGTCAGTCAACCGGTCGGCACTCGAGAGGGAGGAAGGGCATGGACATCGCGGCGAGAGTTCGGGACGCCAACGCACCGACTTGCGGATCTTGACGGCCGTGTGCGTGGCCAGGTTGCCCTTCTTGTGCACGAGCTTGAAGCAGCTGACGCAGTAGGCGTCGTGGCAGCAGCCGTTGCAGCTGAGGCTCGCGCGGTGGATCTCGCAGTAGACGCACACGGCGCCGTGCTCGTGCTCGTGCTCGTGCTCGTGCTCGTGCTCGTCCTCATGCTCGTCCTCTGCGTGCCGCGGCGAGCCGGGCCGCGCGCGGCGCTGCATGAACCAAAGGCGCCAGCTGGCGTTCTCGAGGCGCGTGGCCTCGCTCACGAAGCGCTTCATGGTCGAGAACGACTGCCAAGACTTCTTGGCCACGGCCTCAAAGTCGGCCGCGTCCGCGCTGTCCATGCTCGTGCTCATGCCTTGCCGCGCTGCTTTCCGGTTGGAGACTGATCGGGAGCGCGAGGCGGGTCGGGTTCGAGGCGAGTGAAATGCCCAGCGGCGCTAGCGCATCGCCCGAGGAGGCGGAAGGAGCGGGCGGAAGGAGATGGAGGAAGGCGGCGGCGCGCTTTGCTGGTGATGGAGATGGCGGCCCGCTTCAGTATGGGAATTCACACGGCGGAGACTGGTTGTTTCTTCTTTTTGCGGCTTGACTTGGATTCAGTAAGGGAGGCGGCGGAAAGGGCCTCGCCGCACAAAGAAAGAACGCCCGCGTGGCTGGAAGGCCAATGTCGCAACCACTGGGAGGTACCTTGAGCCTTGAAAGTATTCGCTCAAGAGAAGGTGACGAGGGTAAAGTAGCAGATGGAGGTGCCGCCACTGTGTTTCGAGGAACGCGGTTCGACGAAGAGCCCATCTCCAATTGGTCGAGGATGACAAAAAAACACCTAGCCGCTCCCAAAATCTGGGTTTCGACGTGAGTTATCCCGCTAGAAAGAGTGTGTGGATTTGGAAGGAAGTGTACCTAAACGGAGCAAAGAGTGCCATCATTATGGAACACCTTGTACCAGGTTACCATCACCGCTCAAAGGGTTACACCCACCTCCTCCATCACCACCAGCACCTGAGGTGCCCAAAATGGGCGGCAAGAAGAGGGGCGGCGCGGCGTCGGCGTCCAAGAAGGCGACGGCGTCGCGGGCGGCGGTGGCGCGCGGCGGGCTGAGCAAGCGAGACGACACGTCACTGGACGCGGTGGTGCCGGCGTCGCTGCAGTTCGACGCGCCGCGGCGGGCGCTCCAGCCGCGCGACCTGCACGGCGGCGGGCTCATCTACGCCGTGCCGGGCTTCCTGTCGCCGGCCGAGTGCCGCCGCGTGCGCGAGTTCGCCGAGGCCTCGGGCGCGTTCGCGCGCGTGACGCAGCGCGCGTCCAAGCACTACGCGTTCCGCGACAACGACCGCATCCTGCTGCGCATGACGGCGTTCGCCGAGCTGCTCTGGACGCGGCTGCGGCCGCTCGTGCCCGCCGAGTACGAGGGCATGCACGCCGTGGGGCTCAACCCGGCCATGCGCTTCTATCGCTACGCCGCCGGCCAGCGCTTCGGCTGCCACGTGGACCAGAGCGACGTGGACCCGGTCACGGGCCACCACAGCCGCTTCACGGTGCTCGTCTACCTGAACGACGCGTCCGACTCGACGCTCGAGGGCGGCGAGACCATCTTCTACGGCACGGAGCGCGACGCCGTCTACGGCGCCAGCGACGCGACCGCCGAGGTGCTGCGCGTGGCGCCAGAGACCGGCGTCGCGCTCGTGCACGGCCACGGCGACCGCTGCCTGCTGCACGAGGGTGCGCTGGTCACGTGCGGCGCCAAGTACCTGCTGCGGTCGGACGTCATGTACTCGACGCGCGCGCCGCGGTGAGAAGCAGCGGGACCGAGTAGGTAGGCGGGCAGCACGACCGCGTCGGGAGGGATGGCTGTAATGAAGGAGGGTGGTGGGTCATCGTTTCGCATGCAAAGGTCTCCCGTGTCTACCTCGAGGAGCCGCCGGCAGGTCTACGCCTTGATGGTCAGCTCGCGGAGCTTCCGCGCCAGTGCGTGCACGAACGCGTTGCCGGTCTGCGGAGCACAAACAGTCGAGGTTAGCGTTGGACCTTAGCGGCAGAGCGGGCTGGGGAGAACAAACGCACCTCCATGTCGCCGACGATCGTCAGCACCTTGATGAGCGTGGGCTGCAGCGCCGAGGCGTCGGCGTTGCGGTCGGCGGGGAGCGCGGGCGACAGGTAGTGGCCAAAGTGCAGCAGCAGCACTGTCAGCATGTTCTCGGCCACGAATGTCAGGCTGTCGACGTGGTACTCCGTCACGTGCTGCGCGTGCGAGAGGTTGCATCGGTGCCGCGACTGGGACGACGACAGGAGCGAGCTCGACGACGGCGACGCCATCTCGGCAAGTGCGTCCTGCAGGCTCTTGCCCGACTGGAGCGCGTCCACCACCACGTCAAACAGCGCCGTGAACTCGCTCATCGACGGAGCGTGAGCCCAGAGCGGGTCGGTCGCCGCAGCGAACGCCCGAGGGTTGATCAGCCCGCCGCTCGCCATGGACGGGAAGTTCTGTCCACGCCCGCCGCGCGGCTTCTGCGTCGCTGCAAGCAGCGGGTTGCTTGAGCTAGACGTACTCGAGCGCGCCATGGTCATCATGCGACTCGCGCAGTACGCTGCCGCGTTGCACACAATCATGCGAGACGTGTACAGCTTCTCCTCGTCAAAGAGCGTCAGGTGCAGCAACGCGCTGGCCGTGCCGGCCGCGGCGTCAGACGCCGACGTGTCGTTCTCGCGGAGCTTGTCCAGCAGCGCGTCGTGGCACTCGTCGCACGCAACGCCCCGGTCGATGGTGGCCTCGCGCTGCTCCGTCGGCGTGCGCGGCACCGTGCGCTTCCACCACACGCTGGCCTGGTCGTCGGCGTTGCCGCCGTTCAAGTCGCCCTTGGGTGCGAGCTCCTGGCCAAAGAAGAGCAGCGCGTGTAGCACAAGCTGCGCGAGCTTCTCCCACTTGGCAGGAACAAGCGCCTTCGCGCACAGGTCGTCGAACGGCGTCACGTACCGGAGGATGAACGTCACGTACGACACCTCGCGCAGCAGGCTCATGTCCATCGGGGTGTCCTGGTAATGGGCCGAACCGTTCGAGAGCGAGCGGCGACGGCTGGAGGACTTGCTGCTGTCGGCATAGCGAGCGTTTGATGTCGCCACGACCTTCAGCGACGAAGTAAACAGCTTCCGGTGGCGGCTCACCAGCTCGAGCACCTGCGATGCAAGCGCGCGGTGCTGGGGCAAGGCGGAGCAGCACGCGCTCACGAGCCGCACCACTGGCAGCCACTTGCGATAGTACACGCTCACAATGCGCTGGAAGGCCGCGGCCGACGCAATCGACGCCGACGTCGTCGCCGCAGCAGTCGAGTCGTGCAGATGTTTTGGCCGATGAGTCGGCAAGTTGCGCGCGTCCGTCAGCGTGCGAACCAGACCGCCCTCCACGAGCGCCAACGCGCCGTCGCGCGTCCCGGCAACACGCGTGAAGAACGACAGCAGACACTCGTAGATGGTGCCGAGCGTCGCAGCATCCACGCCCGAAGGAAGCGCTGCGCTTGACGGAACCGCCGTGAACTCTAGACCGTTGGCTCCAACACGCTCGAAGGCGACCGCGTCCATCTCGATAAGCTTGCGGAACACTCCGATGAAGTGCAGAAGGTAGCCACGTTCCCGAAACACGGCCACCAGCAACGACACTCGCGTCGCTGTGGCCGCCGGATCGATCGAATCGGCCGCCTCAACCGCCAGAACAGTTTCGAGCGTAGCAACAGCCAACGCCATGTTCAGCGGGTCGTCGCCGTCGCTTGCGTCGCGTGCGATCAGGTCAATCAGCTGCGGCGTCGCCAGCATCGACGCAATGCTCGAGGTGGAGCGGGAGCGAGCACCAGCCCACGACGACGCAGTGGCGCTAGACTCCACCGGGAGCCGGTCGAGCAAGTGCACAACGCAGGTGTACAGAAGCGTACGCGCATTGCGAGCGGCCGCAGGGTTGCCCGTGGCATTCGCGCTACCAGCGATGGCGCGGACAAGCAGCTCGACGAGGGCGACCGTGCTCTGGCGGCTGAACGCGCTCGAAGTGGCGCCCGCCGTCGGACGCTGAGCGACCACAAGCAGCAGCGCAATCTGCGCGACGATCTCAAACAACTGCGCGGACACCCGCGTACCGTTCGAGCCGTGCGTGGACGACGAGGACGTCACCTTGGTGAGAACAGACGACACAATGCCGCTCGCAAGGTCCAGGCGCACTTCAGCCGACTCGGTAGCGCCAAGTCCAGGCAACACGGAGGGCGTTGTCGAGTCTGTCTTGGCCGCCAGGAAATCAAGGACGATCACTTCCATGAGCTCCCGCAGCGAGTTGAGTGCATGGCTCTCGGCAGCGATACGCTCCGAGTACACATTCCACTCGACGGCCCACTGGATAAACTGCTCCACATCCGTCATGGGAGCTGACGAACTGCCATTGCGGCTGGACCGCATCCTCTTGCTGATGCGCGCGAACATCTCGGCCGATGTGAAGTCGAGCGCCTGGAGAGCTTGAATGAACTGCTCCACGTCAATGCGCAACCACTTGTAGTAGTCGTGCTCCACAGTCGTCGCGGTCTTCTCGGCGAGAGCCACAACATGCTCGTTCGTCGGCACCTTGGGAGGAGACAGATCGAAAGAGTTCTCGTCCAGCAGACGGAGCAGCAGCATTTGCGCTGGGCGATTGCTGACGCCCGGCAGGGTCGTCAAGAGCTTGCTCATGAGCAGATTCACCTTCTTCGTGGCCGGAGGGTCCTTCTGCAAGCCGACGTGCAAATACACGGCGAGCGACTTGAAGAACCACCCGCGCATGTCCAGCTCAGCGACTTGGTCAATCGCCGAACGTCGACGCGAAACCCGGAACACGCTCGAGAACAGTTCGACTTGCGTCGCGAAGAACTCGAAGCGCTCGCTCTCGAGGGCTGTCAGCGCGCGCGTTGTGGAGTAATCTTGCGTCAGCAGGAGGTGCAGCAGCTTGTAACACCGACTCGCAAGCTCCGGCGACGCGATGCCAAACTCGGCGCTGCACACGAGCGATAGGACGGCATCCAGCACCGTCCCGCTTGCTCCAGCTGCGGATGCGACGCCAGAACTCGTGTCCGCGTCGTCCAAAACGCCAAGAAGCAAATGCGCGAGGTTTGGCGCGGGCTTTGCGAGGTTCTCAAGCAGCAAGTCCAAGATAGCGCCACGAATCGACAGCGCCGACGATGACGTCGACTCCGCAGTGTCTTCCTCGTCTTCCAGCCGAACCGCGCCACTCAAGTCACCAATCTCCTGGCGCACCTTGCGGCTACGAGCGGCACGCGCGCGGGTCGCAGCGATCAACAACTCCGATGCTTCAGAGGACGATAGTGGCTCCTCGGAAGCATAACCACCTTCGGCGGCGTCCGCCTCATCATCATTCGCGTTGTCCGCCTCGTCATGAGGCGAACGCAAGAGTTGCTCCACGTAGCCACCCGTCACGTCGGCGCTCGAACCGCTGTCGACAAGCAGGTCAACCAACTCGCGGCCCGCCATTCGGTTGCTAATCAGCCGGAGAATAGCCGCCGACAAGTGAGGGATGCGCGACGTCTTGGAGTACTTGACGTACGTCGCAATCTGCACGAAGTCAGCGCGGTGACGAGACAGGATCGCGTGCAATCGCTCGACCTGGAGGCCAGTGCTGCTGCCTTGCCCAACGTGGCCAGCCACGTTCACAAACTGGGCATCAGCTTCGAGAACCAGCACGAGGATCTCGAGCGCGTGCTGTACACAGCGTTCACGCAGAGCTGCGATGGCGCTCGTCTTGGTCAGGTACGTGTCGCTGGACCGCTTGCTGATATCAATCACGAACTTGAGCGATCCATGCTTGGCCTCCGTCGCGCGCTTGACAATGTCGAGGCAGTAGAAGAAGGAGTGCTCCAGCTGCAGATCCGTCGCGGAGTTCTCCAGGTTCTCAACACCGCTACCATCATCGCCCGACAGAATGGCAAGGAGCTTGTCAAGAAGCGGGCTTGACGACAGGAAACGAGCCAACAACTGGTACGCCAGCCCGCCCTCAGGCGTCATGTTGTTCCCACCCCCTGCAGCCGCAGCACGCGCCAGGATCTGCTTGAAAATTGCGAGAGCGCCATTCGCGAGGGCCCACTTCTCTTCTTCGCGCTCGTACTTGCGCAGATCGAACTTGAGGAACACGTGGTCGAGCAGGAACTCGAAGTACACCTGGATCGCGGCGACACGTCCATCGCCCTCGAGCGCATTCCACGCAACCGGGTGCGCAAACAACTCGTTCAGCAGCGCGACAAGTCCGCGAGTGGCAGGATACGCGCGACTGAGCGACTCGTAGTGCTCGAGCTCGTATGCGAGGTCTTGGTTGCCGTACCCTGAAGTGTCGCCTGTCGTGCGCAGAATCTGGAGCGCATCGACCTCACGCCACACGAATGGAGCGATCTCGGGCACGCGCGCAAACGCCGCCAGCGTCTTCATGAGCGCACCCTTGAGCGAACTCGGGATACGCGACTGCAGAAACGTGACGAACGTCGCGATCGGCGACCAGTCATGGTTGTGGAAAAACAGCAACGCGAGCTGCTGGTCGCGAAGAACAACCGCCTGGATGACGGCTTGAATCGACTCGAGCGCCTCGAGTTCTTTCGGCCGGATGAACCGTGGGCCCGGCGCATCGGAGCCATTGGCGCTTCCGTTGGAAGCAGCAGCGTTGGCGCCACCACCGACACCAAACGCACCTGCTCCTCCACTGAGAGACGCGCCTGGGAATCCCAAAAGAGGGCGTTCCGCCTCGAGCAAAAGCCGCTGGTACTTGGCCATGACGAGGAAAAACTGGTCCCAGCTGAGCTGCGCAGGGTTCTGCTTCACGTGGTGGAACGCATGTTGCGCACACTCGCGGCTACCTCGAGCCGCAGCCGCAACGAGTCGCAGGTAAGCGGCCAGACAAGACGGGTTCTTGAACGCGGCGTCTCGGCATGCCAGCAGAAAAGCGTGGCACGACAGTTGCTCACGGTCCTGTTGCAGGTTCTGGTCGTCATCATTGTCGTCTTCGCCTTCACCGCTCTGGAATCGGCTGCCTGAGCCCGACGCGTTCGCGCCAGGGTACAGACCACTGTCCCCCGAGGCGTGGTACCAGAATGCTCGGCAGAACTGCGGGTTCTGCGCACACAGCGCCACGGCAACGTCCATGACGTTCTCGAGACAGTCGCCATGCCACGCTGCGATCGTTCCGTCGCTGTCGTCGTCGTTTCCGTCGCCATTCCGGCTAATCTGGGTTTGCATGGCCGCGAGCGCTGCCTTGTCGGCCAGGGTCGGCACGTCAACCAGGATCTTGGACGCGAATGTGAGCATGAACAGCTCGAGGTTGCGCTCGAACACGCCGTACACGAGCGCGTCTTGCTGGCGGTCCGGCATGTACTTCAGCAGCACGTCCATGACCGTGGTGAACGCGCGGCCTTCGATCGCCTTCTTCACAACCTGTTCCGCCTCCTCGCACTCGGCAAACGGCGGCGGAGAGGCGCCAATCGAGGCTGACTGGGCCGCATCGTTGCTACCTGCCAGGAAACCTGCCCACGCCAGCATCGCGACGCTCTGGAACGCCTGCTGGTTCTCCCACGAGTCGCGATACAAGATCTGGTGAAGCTCCCGCACGACCGAGGTGTGCTCGGAGCCGCCGTCACCATTCAACGCGGTGCCAGCGACTAGTTCGTTCGAGTCGCGGTCAATTTTCGCAGTGTCCTGATCGTTCAACACAGAGATCAGGCGTGTTAGCTGCTGGACGCAAGCACACATGTGAAGGACAAAGCCAAACACCCACTCACCTGAAGCAGCGCAGCGAAGAGGGTCACTTGGAGCGTCGAGATGGCGCGCAGCATGCACGAGACTTGCTTGACGGCGCCTTGGGGGGAGGACGAGCCATTGCTGCCGGCCTGCTCCTCGAAAAGCTGCGCGAGCGACGACAGGTTGACGATGTGCGGCGACACGTGTGCGACGACCGTGTTCAGGCGCGTGCAGAGCGACTGCAGCGCGCGCGCAAGCCGCACCACCTCTCGCGGCAGCAGCTGCGTGCTCGAGGCGACAAGCGCGAGGCAGTCCGCCACGAGCCCGTGCCAATACGCCGCGGACTGCTTCAGCCGCGGGATCTGCAGCAGCGCTGGGAGCTGCTCCTCCAGCATGGCCGCGAGGGTCGAGACGAGGCCGTCGCGGAGCAGCTGGTTGGTGTACGCGACGAGGAACTGGCGGCGCTTGCGGGAGCCCGAGGGGCCGCTGTCCTCGGCGCCACCGCGGCTGCGCTGGGCGCCGAAGCGCTGGGTCAGCAGCTCCTTGATCAGGTGCAGCCGGAACTCGACCTCCGATACGAGCACGTGGCGTGCGGCGGCCGGGATGGAGCCCGTGACGGCGCCAGGCGCGAGCTGGTCGGTCTGCTCGAGCCACTCGCGCTGGCGCTCGTCGCTGGCGATGAGCCAGGCGGAGAAGCACAGCTCCTCGCTGGCGCGGAACTCGTCGCTGAGCTTGGCGATCTCCTGCTGGATGAGCGACGACACGTCGATGCGCTTGCCCGCCACCTTGACGCTGTTGTTCTGCAGGGCGGCGCGCTCGCTGGCGCTGGGCGGCGCGAACAGCCGCGCGGCTCGCAGCGCGGGCGCGGCGGCCACCAGCGCCGTCATGAGCTGCTGCGCGGCCTCGTCGTCCGCGTCCAGCGCGCCGCTCGCGAACGCCAGGACGTCCTGGTGCAGAAGGCGGAAGGTCAGCGCCGGCTCCTCGGCCAGCGCCACGCCCGCGTCCGCGTCGGCCCCGCTCATGGCGTCCGCTGCTCCTCGCTCTTCCTCTCGCTATGGACCGTCCGCTGCGGCCGCCTGGGGACTCGGGGGAGGGGCCGTCGTCGCCTGCCTGCCGCCTTGCCGGTCTGCCCTTTCCCGACCAAGTCGTCCGTTGGTTGGCGCGGGAATGGGGGCCGGCCGTTGCCGGGGGGAGATATTTTCGTACTTATGACGGGTGGTCACAGTGCGATGGGGAGTGTACCGTGGGAGATGCCACATCTGATGGAAGCGACGCTGGACGCGCGCAAGAGACACGCTGGTAGCGCCACTTTATAGTTGAAAATGCATTATAAGAGGTCATCCAAGCACTTCAGTCGCATTTTGACTGAGCAGTTAGGAGGTGTGTATCGCATTAAAGAGTGCCAATCGCCCCTTGTTTTTGTGGTTTCTGCTTGGATTTGGCGCGTCGGATCCGTCCATCGCCTCCGACGCACTCCGCAATTCGCCGCCCAAGCCTCGCCCGCACCTCGCCCGCACCTCGCCCGCACCTCCGGCCTCCCTCGCCATGCTGCGTATCCACCGCCTCGCGTCGCACGTGGCGGCTGCCTCGTCCGCGCCGGGCGCGTCCTTCTCCGGGCCCGTGGCGCGCCGGCTCATGAGCTCGGCCAAGCTGAGCCTCGAGCAGCTGGCGCAGCGCCAGAGCCTCAAGGGCACGCGCGTGCTCGTGCGCGCCGACCTCAACGTGCCCTTCAAGAAGAACCACGAGCCGCAGGTTATCACGGACGACACGCGCATCCGCGCCGTGCTGCCGACGCTGCGCCTGCTGCAGGCGGCTGGCGCGCGCACCGTGCTGTGCTCGCACTTGGGCCGGCCCGAGGGCCAGGTGAACGACCAGATGCGGCTCACGCCCGTGGCCGAGCGCCTCGGCGAGCTGCTCGGCGCGCCCGTCAAGAAGCTTGACGACTGCATCGGCGAGCAGGTGAGCGCCGAGATCGACCAGCTCGCGGACGGCGAGATCGTGCTGCTCGAGAACGTGCGCTTCTACAAGCAGGAGACCAAGAACGACCCGGCCTTCGCCGAGAAGCTCGCGCACGGCGCTGATGTGTACGTGAACGACGCCTTCGGCACGGCCCACCGCGCGCATGCGTCGACCGCGGGCGTCACCAAGTTCATCAAGACGAGCGTCGGCGGCTTCCTCATGGAGAAGGAGCTCAAGTACCTGTCGGGAGCCGTGGACGCGCCTGTGCGTCCCCTCGGCGCGGTCATTGGCGGCGCCAAGGTGAGTTGATTGCCACCAGTCGGACGGGAGTGGCATGTTTCACTGGCGGCTGACAGAGTTGTATTGCGTTGCGATGTAGGTGTCGACCAAGATCCCCGTGCTCAAGTCGCTGCTGGCCAAGTGCGACAAGATCCTCATTGGTGGCGGCATGATCTTCACCTTCTACAAGGCGCAGGGCCTGGACGTGGGTAAGTCCATTATTGAGGAGGATAAGGTCGCGCTCGCCAAGGAGATCCTGGAAGAGGCTGCGGCCCGCGGTGTCAAGATCCTGCTCCCGACGGACGTGATCGTGGCCGACAAGTTTGATGCTGACGCCGCGTCCAAGACGGTGAGCGTGGACTCGATCCCGGCCGAGTGGCTCGGCCTCGACATCGGCCCGGACTCGCAGGAGCAGTTCGCCAAGGAGCTGCGTGAATGCCGCACGATCGTGTGGAACGGACCGATGGGCGTCTTCGAGTTCCCCAAGTTCGCGCAGGGCACCTTCAACGTGGCCAAGACGCTCGCGGACTGCACGGCGCAAGGCGCAACGACGATTGTCGGTGGCGGTGACTCGGTGGCCGCTGTCGAGCAGGCCGGGCTCGCCGCCAACATGAGCCACATCTCGACCGGCGGCGGCGCGAGCCTCGAGCTGCTGGAGGGCAAGGTGCTTCCGGGCGTCGCGGCGCTGACGGACGCCTGAGCGAGCCCGTCTCCGCCTCCTGCCACTCCTCGTAGCTGACGCGGCGTCATGTCGCTCGCTGCTCCGTGGAGTGTCGGCGTCCCGAGATCCGGCCTCCTGTTAGAGTAACACCCGCAGCAATACAACGCGGTGATCCGCAGGCTGTTGAAAGACATGCGCGCACCTCACCTCGTCGCCAACCGATCGGAGACGCGCGATCACTGCTGCGAGCCCCAGTGTGCGCGTTGCCGCGTCGTGGAGCGCGCCGATGGGCGACGCCACCGCTTCTCGAGCGCGGCCGAATGCACCTGCGACGAGTGAGTCACCGGCTTCCTCTCGGCCGCCGCATCACATGGCGAGCCGGCGCCATCTCCCCATGAGGAGATTCCCCACGGACCCGTGAGCGAATGGGTGCGGCTTGGACGAGCCGCACACGGCACGCGTCACGCCGGACGCGCCGAGCGGCCGTCGCCATTGGCCGGCGCCTCGCTGGACAGAAGTTGAGTCGGAAGGCGAATGACTCATGCCGACTGGCGCCATGACATGCATCGAGCCGCGCTGCGCCGTGAACCCATGCTGCGCTTGATAATGGAACGTATACTTTTCGCCATGGAGCCCGAGTCCGCGGACTGAATCTGGTGAGTAATACGCGGGGCGGTGGCATGAGGGAGCGCTCGCGCGACCGACTCGGGTGGGACGCGAGCGCTCGACGACGGGAGCCGACATGCGATGTGCGCCGCCGAGATTCCATACGCCGCTTTGCTGGCGCAGTGCAGTGCGGAGCTGGACATCCTGGCAGGCTCATGGCCTAGTAGTACACACGGTGGGAGTCGCGATGCGCGAGCTCGGTGGGGCGTCGCCGCTTGTGGTCAACACCCAGCATTCCGCATAGAGAGAGAGCCTTGCGGCAGGGCGTTCGCGCTTGCGGTGGGCAAGCCAGTGAGTGTATACCTTGTCGCGTATACCGCTCCCCTTGCCCTGCTCCCTCTCAATCAACGTGACGCAACGGCCTTTCTCTCGCCCCGCCTGCTTGCTCCCGAAACGGCCGCCCCTCTATACAAGTTTGAAGCAAAAGCGTTCAGACGACCAGCTGGTCCGGCTCCCTCGTCCAGTTCCATAGGGTATACGCTGCGTATACACCTCATGCCGTATAGCGCGGGGTTTCCGCGGTCCCCTCCCTCCCGCGCGCATTCCCCCATTTCCGAGGCGAGGCACCTACGCACAAGGCCCTGTCAAGAAAGGACGCCTGCCTGCCTGGACGCCTGGACGCGCCGCGAGTGGAGCCATGGCCGCAGCGACGGCGGGGCTGTCCGTGGGCACGCGCTGCTACATCCCGGACGCGACCCACGTGTGGCTGCCCGTGTGCGTGGAGCAGGTGGACGAGCGCGCGCGCACGGCGGTCGTCAAGCCGCTGCCGCTGCCCGGACAGGACGCAGACGCCGAGCGCGAGCATGCGCGGCGGAGGGACGTCCGGCTGGGCGGCAAGGACGGCGCCGCGAGCGAGTTCCCGCTGCAGAACCTGGCCGCCGCCGCGCGCGAGGCCGGCGTGGACAACATGATCTCGCTCGACCACCTGCACGAGGCCGCCATCCTGCACAACCTGCGCAAGCGCTTCGCTGCCGGACTGCCCTACACGTATACGGGCGACATCTGCGTGGCCGTCAACCCGTACCGGTGGCTTGACGCGCTGTACGCGCGGGAGCTGCACGCGCAGTACCTGCGCGCCAAGACCACCAGCGCGCTGCCGCCGCACGTGTACGCCGTGGCCGTGGCGGCCTACCGCCACCTGCGGGACGACGCGCAGAACCAGAGCATCCTCGTCAGCGGCGAATCGGGGGCGGGCAAGACCGAGACGACCAAGATCGTCATGGACAACCTCGCGACCATCGCGGCCGCCCCGGCGTCCGGACACAGCGCGGGACACGACGTGGACCAGCGCCAAGAGACCATCTCGCGCATCGTCGAGGTCAACCCGCTGCTCGAGTCGTTTGGCAACGCCACGACCAAGCGCAACGACAACAGCTCGCGCTTCGGCAAGTTCACGCAGCTCCAGTTCGACGGCGTCAACGTGCTGTGCGGCGCGCAGTGTGAGACGTACCTGCTGGAGAAGACGCGCGTCGTGACGCAGGACCCGGGAGAGCGCAACTACCACATCTTCTACCAGCTGCTGCACGGCGCGTCGACGGAGGAGAAGGAAGCCTTTGGGCTCGACCAATCCCCAGTCTTCTCCTACCTGCGCCGAGATGACGATGTCCACACGGACAAGGTCGTCGCTCGCGACGTTCGCAATTACGGACGCACCAAGCAGGCGCTTGGACTGCTCGGCCTCGACTCGCAGCAGCAGGACGCCATTTTCCGGGCGATTGCGGGTATCCTGCATCTTGGCGAGGCCACTTTCGTGCCTCTCGCAGGAAATGAAGACGCGAGCAGCTTGGACTCGGACTCTGTCGCGCTCTCGAGCGTCTTGCTGGGTATCGACACCGCAAGTATGAACAAGGGGTTGTGCAACCGCACGATGCGCGTTGGCGGCGGCGAAGTCTACGCTGTCCCGCTCACTCCAGCGCAGGCGGCCGCGGGCCGTGATGCGCTCGCCAAAGCGATTTACTCGCGGCTGTTTGACTGGATGGTGGTGCGCATCAACGCTAGTCTCAGCGCCGACGACTCGAAGCGCGGCAGCGGCGGTGGCGCGATCGGTGTTCTCGACATCTTCGGCTTTGAGAGCTTCACACACAACTCGTTCGAGCAGCTGTGCATCAACTACGCGAACGAGAAACTGCAGCAGAAGTTCACGCTGGACGTGTTCCGCGCCGTGCAGGACGAGTACGCCAGCGAAGGCATCTCGTGGGACCACATCTCGTACCCAGATAACTGCGCTGTGCTCGCCCTCATTGAAGGCAAGCTTGGTGTGATTGCGCTGCTGAACGAGGAGACGGTCCGCCCCAAGGGCAACGCAGAAGGCTTCGTGAGCAAGCTCGCGACGGCCTATCGCAAGGACAAGCACCTGATCGAGTTCCCACGGCTCTCCCGGACCCAATTCGCGATTCATCACTACGCAGAGAAGGTGACGTACGAAGCCAACGGGTTCCTGGAGAAGCACAAGGACTCGCTGCTGTCGGACCTGTCGGACCTCATGCTGGCGAGCAACGAGCCGTTCGTGCAGTCGCTGTTCGTTGAGCAAGCTGCTCCGGCATCGCCACCGGCAGCAAAAGGTCGTCCTGCATCCAGGAAGTTTGGAGGAGGGGCCGGCGGTAACGACAGCAGCAAGACGGTCGGGAACCAGTTCAAGGTGTCTCTGTCCAAGCTCATGGAGACGATCACTGCGACGAACGTGCACTACATTCGCTGCATCAAGCCCAACAGCATCAAGAGCGCGGAGGCGTTCGACTCGTCCATGGTCGTGAACCAGCTTCGATGCGCTGGCGTGATCGAAGCCGTGACGATCGCTCGCGCGGGGTACCCGAACCGCATGGCGCACGATGCCTTCGCAGAGCAGTTCGACATCTTCTTGAGCGAGCAGCAGCAGTCGAGCGGGGACCACGCGCGGAACTGCCAGATCCTCGCGGCGCACTTCAAGCTCGTGAGCCCAGATGAGTTCCAGATGGGCAAGACCAAGATTTACCTGCAGAAGGGCGTCGTGGAGCGTCTGGAGCGTGCCCGCGCGGAGCGGCTGTTCGCCTACGCTGCTCGCATCCAGAGCCGGTGGCGCGGCGTGCTGGCCCGCAGCTGGTACGCCATCCTTCGCGCGGCGCTCGTCGTCATCCAGCGCCGCGCCAAGGTGTTCGTGGCGCAGTGCCGCTTCCAGAAGCAGCAGCTTGGCGTCCGCACCATCCAGCGCGTCTACCGCGGCCACCAAGGACGTCTGGTCTACCATGCGAAGCGCCGGGAGCGTGCTGCCATGCGCATCCAGAGCGGCTACCGCGGCATGAAGGGCCGTCGCGTCTTCTTCGCGGTGCTGTGCCAGAGCAAGGCGGTGCGTATCCAGTGCGCTATGCGCCAGCGCCTCGCACGCAAGGCACTCGTTGTGCGGCGCGCAGAGTTTGAGGCCGAGCAGGCCAAGTTGGCGGCCGAGGAGCGCGAGCGCCAGCGCATCGCCCGCGAGGAGCAGGTGCGGCGCGAGGAGGCCGAGCGTGAGCGCCAGCGCGTTGAGCGCGAAGAGCGGCTTCGGCGAGAGGAGGAAGAGCGTCTGGAGCGTCTTCGGCGCGAGGAAGAGGAGCGTCTGGAGCGTCTTCGGCGCGAGGAAGAAGAGCGACAGCTTCTCGCGCTGCAGGAAAAGAGCGCCGTTCAGATCCAGAAGTGCGTCCGCGGGTTCTCCGGCCGGCAGCTGTTCCGCGAGTTGGTGCTCGAGAAGGAGCAGGAGGAGGCTCGCCGCGCGGAGGAGGAGGAGCGCGAGCGGCAGCGCGTTCTGCGCGAGCAACAGGAGCTCGAGGCGGCTCGCCGCGCGGCGGAGGAGGCAGAGCTCGAGCGCGCGCGACAAGCGGAGGAGCGCAAGCGGCAGGCGCTGCTGCGGCGCCAGGAGCGCGAGAACGCAGTCGTCAAGGTGCAGAGCGTGGTGCGCGGGCGGCTGCAGAGGCAGAAGTTCGCGCAGCTCAAGGTGGCGCGCGAGAACATGGACGAGCGCGACGAGGAGCTGGAGCGCGTGCGTGCCGAGAACGAGTCGCTGAAGCGGCAGCTGGACCAGCTGCTGGAGACCAACCACGAGCTCGAGTCGCTGGTGGCCGAGTGGAAGTGCGAGCGCGACGTGCTGCTCGCGAGCAACAACCTGCGCGAGATCGAGCTGACGCAGCAGCTATCGACGCAGAAGAAGGAACTCGACTCGGTGCGGAACGAGTTCTCGACGCTGTGCGACTACATGGAGAAGAACTCGGCGGGCTCGACCGAGCCGGACGACCTGCACTCGGACGTCGAGCACGAGGACGTCGAGGTGTGGGACGACGACTCGTCCTCGTCCTCGGACTCGGACGCGTCGCGCTCGTCGTTCGAGCGCGACTCGAGCGGCCCCACGGCGTCGTCGTCGTCCAGCTTCTTCGAGGACGACCGTCCATCCGCCGACGTGTCGATGCTCATGCGGCCGTCGCGCGCGACCAACCTCGCGGCGCGCACGTCCCGCATTGGCGCGTCGCTGGTGCAGCGGCGGCAGGCCGCCTCGCGCACGTACCAGCGCGGGAAGGAGGAGGCCGGCAAGAAGCTGAGCGCGAGCGCCACGGCCGTCACGCGCGCCAAGAAGTGGGTCGGCGCGGCGCGCAAGAACAAGGCCGGCGACGAGCGCGCGTCCAGCAAGCACCACTACGAGCCGCGCTCCATGGAGTTCTGAGCGCGCGGCAACTATTATTTACTTCCGCATCAAGAGAGCGACGAGGGTCTTCTGCCCCGCATGCGTTGCCGTGTCCTCCACGTCTGGTTGTTCCTGTCAGGGCATGCGGTGCATGCTTGAGTGAGCTCACCCCTGATATATGACGATATGTTCTCGCAGGTGTGCGCTGCTTTCCGCCCTCGCCACTTGGAAATCCTCCAGCGCCAGCGCAAGACCTCTCGCCACCAGCTCATGGGCTCAACTGCCGCGGACGCCTTGGACGCCGTCCCCATCGCGGTCCCGGTTGCCGGCGGGAAGACCGACGCGGTCGTCGTGATCCATGTCCCTGCCCAGGCGTGCGGAGACTCGTCTCCGGCTGTGGACGAGCGCAGCAGGCGCATCGACTGGTGCGCGGTCTTCGGACGAGTCTGGGACGCATTGGGCTTCGTGCTGGAGCTGATTGTCTGCCTAATGCGCTGGGTGTCGCTCTGCATGGCAATCTTCGGCGACTCGGACGGCGCCTACTTCCCCGGGGACACGGGCGACTCGACGCCTCTGCTGGGGGCTTCAACCGGAGGCTCCAGGTCGTCATGACGGCCTCCGACGCTGTACCCGACGCCTTCAGGCGAAATGAGACTGCCGACGCCTCCGTTCCAGTGCCAAACCCACTGCAGCAACGTCGCCATTGATGCTCCCCGATGCAGAGTGCGTGAATCCACGTTAACACTCGCCCGCCCTCACATCGTCCACCACCAAGCTCAAGCTCCAAGTCCGCCAAAGGAGGTGGATGCGAGTCGAATGCAGCACCACAGCAAGTGCAAGAAGGAGTCCGCACTGTGCATGACAACAAGGGATTCACAATCTCACACTCGCGTCGTATATGAACTCTCACCTCTACCTTTCGTGGGCCATGCCATCCGCTGCTAGTGCTCATGGTGCGCGAGAGGCGTGTAGGCGGCGTCGTACCAGTCGCGCGTCGTCGACAGCCCGCGCCAGCCGCGAAGCGGTCGCTCGGCGGCGTACTGCGCGAGGCAGTGGAGAGCCGCCTGCTTCTCGGCGAACTTGACCACCACGCCGACCGCGATCACGAGCAGGATGCCCTCGTGAATGTAGTTGATGAAGGCGAGGCCGCAGATGAACGCCACCAGCAGGTTCACGATCGAGCCGCCGTTCCACACCGCGAACTGTCCAGGCAGCGACGCATTAGCCCGTCATGCCACCGTCTCGCAACGCAGCTTTGAAGGGGGACAACCGCACCTGCTTGCCGTAGAACACGCTCTTGCGCGTGACGAATGCGAGCCCGACCAGCGGCGCGCCGATGATTGCGGCGGGAAGAATGCTGAACACGGACCAGAGCGCCGCCTAGATCGTGCAGCACTCACAAATGCAGTCAGTACTCGTGAACAACTCCACATGGGGCATGCAACGAACATACCCTCGAGCAGCCAGAGTCTTCAGCCGTCGGGTCTCCGACTTGGACGCAGTAGAACTCCATGAGGATCCAAAACGCGACAGCCATGTCGGCGATCACGAGCAGCACCAGTGACGCCGGCACCGTCCAGGAGTGTGACGGAGCCGCTTTGATGGAACCACGCTCGTGGCGCAGGCGGAACAGCGGGTAGAGCGGTTGCCACAGCGTAAGCAGCGCTCGATGCAGCGCGCTGTTCTCTCGCGTCAACTGGCTGCCGACCCGCGCAAGCCACCCGGTGGTCTCGCTCGCCTTGGCTGGGTCTTGTCGCGACCGAGGAGAGAGCAGTGGACGCCGCCCGTCGTCTTCATTGTCGCCGCCAGAAGCCTGGGGCGTGGCGAACAGAGCCTCCATCCGGATCTGGGATAGGCGGAACGTCGCGGGTCGTGGGTCCTCCTCGAGTGGCCAGCGGCTGCCAGTGGCGTCGTCGGTGACTGGTGCGCTGCCGCTGTCGAGTTTGCTCGCGCTCGAGCCGGCTTCAGTGCTGGACGATAGGCGAGCGATGCGGAACGCGAGCTTGAATGGCGCGCCGGTGGCGTACTCTTGGTACGTTCGCTCGATCTCCTCGGCATCGCCCTCGAAGCGCTCAAAGCACTGCGCGTTCGAGTCGAGTGGAGAAGCAGCGGCACGCCCGACGCTGAACGTGCCGAACTCGAGCCAGAAGTCGTCGTCCACGTGCTGCTTGTTGAACTCCTGCACGAGGAACAGCACATCGCGAGTCATGTCGGCAGCCTCGTGGACCCGACGCGTGCGGGACGAAGGCTGCGGCAGCACACGGAGCAGCGCGTTGACGTCGGCAACGAACTCGATCCAGAAGCTTTGCTGCAGTAGTGCGAGCCGTGAAGGTACCGCGCGCACAAGCACGTCGTTCGTGTCGAGGTGGAACGGGCGGAAGAACGACCCGCTGCCTGCCACAACGAGCACGATGTCCTCGCCCGCCCCGCTGTCTGGAGACGACGGCATCAAGACGTCCACGTAGGTCAGAGAGAAGTCCGGGCTGATACACCACGAGAGCAGAGAGAATGGGCGTCAGAAGACTGCCAAGACAGTATGAAGACCGAAGACGACCACGAACCTGAAGCCGACCTTGGTCTTGGCGGCGTACACGCGGAAGTTCATCTCGCGGAAGAAGCGAGCGCCAGTGGCGTCAACGTACTTGGCCAGTCGCTCGACCCGCACGAGCTGGCGTCGTCGGAGCAGCAGCGTACCGAGCGGCGGCACGAGGCACCACACGATCCGGATGCCCCAAGCCTCCCATCCGTTCGCGCCGTCCCAGTGGAGAAGCTTGTTGCACTCGGCTGCGAACTCGGCGTACGCGCCGTCCTCGACGATGTCGCGCAGCGACGTGGGCAAGAAGTACGGGTATAGTCTCCACGGGCGGCGTGGGTCGTTGTCGCCGTCCAGGTACAGCCGAGCAACGTGAGCACCCAAGTCCTGGTCCGTGAGTCGCGGAGTCAGGTCGCGAGTGAGACTCAAGAGCGACTGCTCGTCGCGCTCTCGTTGTGCGCGATATGCGTCGTACCTCAGCGACTTGAGCTCGGCGCTGCGCCGAGAGAGGCACGCCCATGTGCCGAAGATGAGCGCCATGATCAGTGCAACGAGCGTGAGGAAGCCGAGCAGACCACCGATGGGCTGGATGAGGCGCTCGAACGGTGTGAGGCAGTCGAGACCCGTTCTTCCCTTGTCGCACGCGTACGAGCAATTGCCGCGCATGTTGAACTCTGCATGGACAGGCTTGTGAGTGCACGCGTGGCACTCGGTGCTTCCGGCAATGAGCGTCGTCTCGCCAACCCCGCACAACGTGCAGTTGGCGCTCCCGGAAGCGGTTGTGATCGAGCCGATCGGGCACTCGGCGCACTTGCTGCAGCCTGGGTCAGCCGCGAACGTCCCCGGCGCACAGAGTTGGCACTGCTTTCGACCGGTCTCCTTCGCGAACGCTCCTGCGGGACACGGGGTGCACACCTTGCGGCCGAAGTCGGCATTGAACTGACCGACCGGGCACAAGGCGCATACATCGGCTCCTGTATGATCCGAAAAGGACCCGGGATCGCATGGAGCGCACTTGGAGAAGCGCTCCGGGCTGTGGCTACCCTCGGGGCACGGCAAACAGAGCGCGCCACCGCGTCCGGGGCGGCAGTTGGACGCAATCAAGACGCCGTCCCCGCCGCCCTCGCCGCCGCTTGTGCCCTTCCCGCCAGCCGCTGCGATGACGCCGCCGTTCTTGGCAAACTCCTCGCCTCCGCACTCCGGACAAGGAGACCCGCCGTCATCTTGGTAGGCGACGCGCACGATTCCTCCTCCTCCGCCGCCGCCGAACTGACTCTGATCGTCA